>BMAO01033137.1:0-19914 GCA_019973975.1 Trichonephila clavata | reverse complement strand
TGAAAAAAAAGAAGCAGAATGCATTTTTTGTTTGTTATGAAAATGGCCTGCAATAGCGTGGTGGTACATTTTTTGGACTCTCATATTTTCATACTAACAACGCACAAATAAAGGTGTGTACTAATTATTATAATATTGACTTATTTAGTTACATAATATATGTACTATACCTGATTTGTATCAAATATCACAAGAATCCCTTTCATTTAACTTAAAAAATACACAACACCGTCATTCCAAAAAATACTACTCAACAGACTCACAGCTGATCAAAGAATTAACTACATAATAACCCATTGCACACATTAGGCTCTGACACCTGTTGGAAGTTTGAATATCTGCTAGGAGTGACCTCTGTGGTGGTTCAGAGAATGTACCATTAAGCATCAATTTCCGTGGCAATAAAACAAGTGGTACGTTTCATGTACCACCACACAATAAACGAATAAGAATTGATGGTACAATATATGTACCACCAAGCATGAAAGAGTTATATGAAGAAGGGAAAAATAATTTTTAAAAAATAAGATGAAAATTCAGTCAGTAGTCGGATTCGAACTACAGTCATAATTATTCAGCTAAATAATTTTAAAATCAAAATCAATTTCTAGGGCAATGCTTCTTAAATTAATCCATTTCATTTATTTTTATTAACAGTATTTTAACGGAATATTAATTAACGCAATTCTAAAAAATATTATAAAACAATTAACTTTATGTTAATATTTTTTTGAAAGAGCATCAGACATATTGCAATCAAATCAATTGTTATAATGGTACTTGCTATCGCAACAATACCAACGTTCAAGATAACTCACCAAGTTGACAACTCCAATTTCACATGTGTCGTACACTCTAAATTGGCAACCATGATCTTCGCTCCATGTATTGTCTAAAATACTATTGCAAAAATAAGTGAGTACCATTATAATTTTATGTGTTTGCGGAATAGAAAACATTTTCAACAAGATTTGAAAAAAAATAGGATATTGATACACTTTTGATGTGCCAGTCGAGAGAAACCTAACACTAGAAAGACTGAAACTTAGTATACACAGTGTGTCAAACAAGTTTTAAGAATGTGTCTGTAAAAAGAATTGAAAACAAGAAATTAATTCCTGTTTTGGTGTTTTATTCAAAATAATTCCCTCCAGTTGCTATACACTTCTTACAGCGATTTATTAATGAATGAAACGCCTGTTGTAAATAGCTTTGTGGAATGGCCTGCAAAGCAGGCTTTGAAGCTACTTGAAAGATCAAAATATCCTCAAAATACCACCCTTTTAATTTCACTTTAAATTTTGGTAATACGAAGTAGTCACAAGGTGCTAAATCAGGTGAATATGGTGGATGGTTCAACACACAGACATTTTTTGCCAAAACTCGACGATCAACAAAGGAGGTGCGATTGGGTGTATTGTCGTGTAACAAACACAAACTGCTTTCAGTCCGGTATTCGGGCGAATGCGACAAATTCTGGCCATCAGACGCTTTAAAAAGCTAAGTAGTACTTACCTATAATTGTTTGTCCAGTTGGAACAAATTCTTTGTGGATAATACCCTTAGCAATGAAGAATGTAATAGGCATTGTTTTGATTTTAGGTGGAATTTTCCATGTTTTTTTGGCTTGCGGTCAATTTTCTGACTTCCATTCTGCACTTTGTCACTTTGTTTCAGATTCATATTGGAAGCATCGGATTTCATCACCTGTTACAATGGACTTCAAAAAGTTTGGATCGCTTTCAGCGGCTGAAATGATGTATGTGCACAGTGCACTAATCATTGATTTTTGTTCAGGGGATAAAGTGTAAGGAACAAATTTAGCAAATACTTCGGTTTTGCCCAAATCATCATGCAGGATGGTTCGAATTGTTTCTTTGTTGATGTTTAAAGACTCTTCCGTGATTCTTAATGACGCACAGCGATCGTTTGCCATGAAATGTCGTACTTTCTCACTAATTTCATCGGTTCGAGATGAAATTGGTCTTCTACTCCGCTGAACAACTTCTACCGTATCTCTTCCATCCAAAAAACGTTTGTGCCGCACTAAAACGTTTGATCTACTTAAAAAACCGTCACTGTAAACTTGATTCATGAGTTGGTATGTTTCCGAAACACTTGTATCGTTTTGCTTGAAATTGGATTGCAGCTTTTTGTTTCATTTTAAAAAATCAACGTTAAAAAATTCACTTCTGTAATAAACGCTTGTCTTCTCATAACTACTTATCTAACTGAGCAAAACGTGTTATCCGTGCACCAGCAGACCATGGACATTATGACGCATGAGCATTTGCACTAATGGCACCATTACAGTATGCGCTCTGGGACGAGTCTTAAAAATTATTTGCTGCACTGTATATACCTATATTGCCCCAAAGCAGTCAAACTGACTGATTCGTGAAAGACTAACTGATGTGTAAATAACTTTGTTAAGAATTAATTTTTAATATTTCTTATATTATTTATAGCCATATAACAATTATTGGTAAAAATTTACTTCTTTTGAAAAAAAATAGTTTATGCATTATTATTTGTACATTTTATACGAATGAAAGTAGAAATCTTTTTATGTAAACATTTTCCGCAAACATACTTTTGACATTTTTCACATATGTTATCAGACTTGTTGTCGAGAAGTCATACTTGTCAAATTTTGTGTATGTTAAAATGGGTTGCATATGATTATGTTGCAGTTGATTTTTGGTTTTATGTTCTGGTGAATTTTTCTGTCCTGCAGCTATCTATTTGGTGGAAAGCTGTTCTGCTGATTGAAAAAGAACTTTTTTCGTTGTATTTGTATTTCTGTCGTTGCTTTATAAAGGATCCAATCATTTATAGCAGCGAAATACAAAATATTGAAAAATATTTGGAGAGCCATCTACGAGAACTAGATTTTACTGTATATTTCCTGGCCATTTGATCCACCATATCAAATCCAAATTTTGTGCTTTTATAAAATTGAATAGATTCCGGTAACTTTTTTTTTATTACTTTTATTAATTTTCACAAGTTTAGGCTTAGAACTTAGAACAGCAACTCTTTTATTTGGTTTGCTTTTATATATTGTAAGAACACAATTCTCTAATTTATATAACAGAGTGGAAAAACGAGTCATGTTATCTTTTGTTTTTTGGCTACTTTCGGTAGTTCTCTTTTGTCTCCTCTAATAGTTCCAACTAGAGTTGTTTTTCTGTCCAATATTTTTTTGCGAGTGACATATTACTCAAAATGTTATCTGTCTTGATATTCCTTCCACAGCATGTATATTGCTCGACAAGTTTCAGAACAACGTGTTCGCTGAGAAGCATGGAAGATGGTTGTTGTTCATCTTTCCCAAATACAGAAAACCATTCAAAACATATTTACTACTAACATCTGTGGGAAGCCAGAATTTGATGCCAAATTAGTTGGGTTTATTAGGCATACACTGTGTAAGCCGGCTCCTAGCGTTTGACAGAAATAATTGCTCGTCAACTGTAATATTTTGCCCTGGTTGATAGCAAGCTTGACTATTTTCAATGAACTTGTCCCATATTTCCGAAACCAAGGCAAATTTATTTGTTTAAGGCGCTACTTCTTTTGGTTCTTTTGTCAATACGAATAAATCATTGGATTTGCTTGAACTTTTGTCTGGTCATAGTTATTCTAAAAAATCTGGTCCCCACTTTGCTGACGAACTTTTGTCTGCCATAGTTATTCTAAAAAATGCGGGCCCCCACTTGCTGACCTTAAATAACTCAGTTTTAACTTTTTGCCACGTAATATCCACGAGCAGATAAAATGCCAATAAATGCACGTATTTCCGGCAATTCTGTTTTCCAATCGTACCCGAAATTCGGATGCCTTCTTCTGTGCACTTTTTTGTATATTTGATAATATAGTTATCTATTATAAACGAGAGTGACTGATAAGATTATCTGCCATAATGTTCATTTTTGCGTAGACTGTTCGCCCTTTTACACCCTTGAAAATACAATTAGATAGTAACTTCCAGGAGAATATCACCTTCGTTAAATTTTAATCACACAGTACCATCGGTAGCTGTTTCAGTCTACCGAAATGTGTTTTAAGTTTCTTCATCAGTCTGAACCACTTAGCACCCTAGAACTATTTCCTGGGCATATTGTTAACAATTTCATTTTCATCGTTGGTGATCGACTCTTAATCGTTATCTTCAGTGTCAGATGTTTCTCTTTAAATATACGTAATCCACTTCATATAAGATGTTAGTTCGGAATTTATTGCATCTGATTTTATATCGGAGCATTCTTCAGTTATGTGTCCCTAAGCTTTTCCAATAACTCTCTTCTATTCGATATTTCTTTCATGAATTTAAGGCTCAAAAGAAATACAATAAACAACTTGCTGAAACAAGTATCACTGCATAAAGATTCGAATAACAAGTACTACTTTAGCTTATTGCGCAATTGAAACTTATGTATACGCCCAAATCGACTGTGTGTTCATCAAGTAGTTCTATGTTATCATGTGATGATAATCATTATATATACACTATCTGGCCAAAAGTATCCGGACACCCAGTGGTATGGACTTAGAGCGTCCTGAAGCATAATAATATGATGTTGGTCCCCCTTTTTCATGGATGACAGCCTGCACACGTTTGGGAAGACTTTCCACCAATTTTTGATAGGTGACCATAGGAATTGCCTTCCAGGCGTCCATCACAGCTGAAGTGAGTGATTACAGTCAGGACGGTCGATTTGGCTGGCTACGTAATCTGCTCTCTAATTCGTCCCAAAGGTGTTCTATGGGATTTAGATCGGGTCTCTGAGAAGGTCAGTTCAGTTTTTGAACACCCATTTCGTCAAACAACGTCTGTCCTAGCCTCGATGTGTGAATGGAGCAGTTATCCTGCTGGAAGAGAAATGGGCCTTCCACGAAATATTGCCATAGAGTTGGGAGTGCAGCATTGCCCAGAATGTCCACATGCATCTCAGAGTTCATGTTTCCAATCACAGGAACTAATGGACCCAGGCCAAACCACGAGAAACACCCCCACACCATTATGCTTCCACCACCAAACTTAACAGTCGGTATAATGCAGTCACTAAAGAAACGTTCGCCGGGCATCCGCCAAACCCAGACGCGTCCATCCGGCTGACAGACTGTAAAGCGAGATTCATCACTCCAAAGAACAGTTTTCCACATCTCCACAGTCCAATGACGGTGAGCTCTACACCATTGCAATCGATGCTTCTTATTCTGTGGAGTGATGTTTGACTTGTGAGCGGCTGCACGACCATGGAAGCCCAAGTTTTTAACTCTCGAGGACAGTCCTCTGCTAACACTAATTCTGATGAACTTTGGAACTCCTGAGAAATTTCCACCAATGAGACTTGCATGAGATTTGTTTCACTACCCTTTTCACAGTTCTGCGGCTGCGTTCACCAAGTATTTTCAGCCTTCCAGTTCGTTTTTCTGCCGTTTCACTGCCTCGACGTTTTCACTTCACCATTACATCACTCCCAGTGAATTTAGGCTTCTGTAGAATGTCCGCAATCTATTGAACTGATTTCCCACAAAGGTAGCATCCCACTATACTGCCACGATCAAACTCACTAAGCTCCTTTGACTTACGCATTGCCTTACAAACGCAGAAGTACAATCTGACAAACCACTACCAACACTTTTATAGCTTTCAATTACGTATCAAATTGCGTCACTCGCCAGAACCACTTTTTAAGGGGTGTCCGGATACTTTTGGCCAGATAGTGTGTATATATATATATATATATATATACTGTTAATTCAATACAAAGCCGAACTGGTCATATAATATATTTACTTAATTCAGTAATAAAAGTCATTTGATTATTTAAAATTTCCCAAGTAGTCCAAATGACTGCTTTTGGGCAATATAGTATAACACACACACATATATATATACCGTAAATGAAGGAGGGGGAAGTAACTACAATTATTAATAATCGCAACTATATGCTGTACAAAAAGTCACAAAATTCTAAGAAATTTTTTCCGCATATACCTAAGTTGTTTTGTTTTTTTCTAATTGAAACTAAAATGCAATCAAAATGACTTCCTTGGGCAATCTAATGTTAAATTTAGTTTTAATGATATTCCAACTTGTAGACCGTTAACAAAAGTTAAGCAAATATTTTTGTAATAATTGATAAAAGGTTACAGAACTGAATTTAAAAATAAAATTGTTATTATTTTTTTTTGAAAAACTTGTAATGGAAGCTTGTCAAACAATTTTGTTGTTATTGTTTATATTCGACATTTATGTGTCTGTAGAATCACATTAATAAGACAGCTATCTCTTGAGTCTCATTAAATTTATACAGGCTAGAATATATTACATCGTTTAGAGGAATATTCTCCCTATTTAAATGAAACTTATCGTTTAAATTTTAATCCTATATTACTCGAATCTAATTTATGAATATTTATTTCGTTCCTCTAGACTTCAATTATTAAAATGGTAATCAATAAAAGCATTTTTACGATTATTTTTGAAGCTAATCGCGGCATTGCATATATTTACATATAAACAAGTCTCCAAGGGTAAGATTCAAACACGCTTACCTCTTTGTGTGATAAAATATTATGAATACATAAAATATATTTTGTTTCTTGTAATAAACTCTTAGGGGATTATTTTAAAGAATATGCGTCCTCTTTTAAATGTTTGTCACAAATTCTTTGACAGTAACATTTTAAGAAATGACAAGTTTTCAGTTTAATTCCTTTTAAGTCAGGATCTGTCCTACAATTTATTTTCGTGATGCTTCTAAAGCTTGTTTTCAATTTTAATTGCTGCCAACTAACAAAAAGGATCATTCTTTTCATGTTTATATTATTTCTTTTTAGAATTAATGCAAACAATTCCTTTAAAAACATGATAGTTCAGTTATTTCTGCTACGATTAATCATAAAATTTAATGATGAGTATACAGCGCGTGTTTAAGAAAGAAAAACAAATGTATTTTTGTGGAATGGATTAAACATTATTGCTACTTACTTATTATCAAAACTGTATTGGCGACATTACGGCAAATCCCATGGTTGTCATTTCAATGGGTACGACACATGTGATACCGGGGTTGCCAGCTTAGAGAGTTATCTTGTAAATTGGCACAGTTACGTAAGTTCTGCATTAGTTTGTTTTAAGCAATCGCCCAGCTCAAAATTGTGTATTTCTTAGAAAGTTCAGTTGTTAGTTCTTTAAAAGCGTATTAATACTATGAAGGCTATAGATTTAGGCAAAGCAGAGCTTCTCATACTTTCAATATTTGCGACCCAATATTGCATCATAACTTTCATCGCAACCCCCCCCTCTCCATTCATACAATAACAATGTATTGAATTTAGTAATATGTACTTTGACGCTAAATCTACTATACGACTATCGGCGTATATAAACATCTCACTCAGCCAAAGCGTTAATTGCACCAGACGTATTTATACATCTGGGCACTGATTTGCATAAAATTATTCAGAAGGCTTCTGAATGTAATTTAAAGGTTCTTGGCCATGTTTGCGAAGGATTTCCTTATTTCAGAGAATTTGCTCATTTACTACTTTTCTCCCCCCCCCCCATACATCACATACATGCACCTACGTGAAAAACGATGGCATTAAGGAACAAATTGCATAAATTTTATTCGGCAGCTAAGGGATTAATTATAAACCGTAAGATTTATCAAGGTAAGTGTTAATTGGTGTATATGATGATATATATGACAGGCCCATGGGGGTTATTTTTAGTTATTAAACTTGTTTTTTTTTTTACTTATTATCTTTAAATTAATTATAAAATACACACTGTTCAATACTGATACATTTATAAGTGTATTCCATCAGTACAAGTATTTACTTTATTTTTGTATGTCAGAATGTATTTTGTTTGTTTACTTTCAAGTAATTAATAACTTTCAGTAAATTAATACTTTTTTCAAAAAAAATAATTTTTTGTCTTCATCTTTTCAATATGTTTGCGCCCCATCTGTAGAATTATCATACATCCCTAGGGGTGTGCGTCCCACAGTTTGAAAAACGCTGAGGTAAAGTTAAGTTGGCCAGCGCATTATCTAATACCTTTTAAATTTTGTTTATGTTACAAATTACGCCTATTTTCAACAGTAATGATCCGAATCTCAAGAATGTGTTATATCAATGATAATTTCCTATTTAATGCTTTAACAATATTTACACATGATAATTAAATATTTAAATAGGCTATGATTCAAAATTGCAAAGGCTGTGGGAACTAGTTCAATCGATGACCTTATGTCTAATATTTTATTTTCTGATTTACTAAAATTACGACGACAAGTTTGAAAATCTTACAAAACTGCTCTCTTAATATATGTGTGTGTGTGCGTGCGTGGGTGTATATTTTATGTGTATTATTAAAAATAAATAAAAAATAATTTTCAAAATTATAATTTATTTATAAATTATATCAGTGAAGACAAAATTTTGAGTTCTCTTGCATGTGTTATTTCCTTAAAATCCATTTCGTTATAAAAGACAAAGACATAAAAACTTATTTTATATTTCAATTTTTGCTCTTTAATAAATAAACAGGGCAATGGTTTCTTGTTTTGTGTGAAGGGGCAGTAAAGTTATATTTAAATTTAACATATAAAGAGTTCTACGCATTAGTCCATTATTGAATTGGGCAAATAAAATTAATTTAAAGCGATTGACTGTTTTGTAATACTTATATTATTTAACGTGAATTCAAAAAGAGTGTTAGCTTTCTTAAAATAGAATACAACAAGGTTCGGCGACTTACGACCAGCAAAGTGTTTTTATATAGCCCACCGAAACAGTCAGAAAAGCCTCTTCGAACAAAGACTCATTTCCAGTATTTTATTTTTCACTATTAGGAAAGTATAGTACCTAAAAATGGTTCAACTAAGATATCATCTGTAGAGTTTGGCAAACGGGGTCATAAGGAGATTTCAGGATTTTAAGAAAATTCAGCCTGAATCTAATTTGCTCTCCTGTCCCATTACTGCTGATATTAATAAGACACCTGAGGAATTACAGCTTGTTAACCTATAAATCAGATCATAATGTAAAGGAAACGTGTCATTCTATGACAGTGATAAATCTTTTCCAGCTGAAAAACTCCATGTTTGAAGAAATTTGGGGAAAACTGTTCTTTATATTTTTAGTTGACACGTATTTGTGAGCAACGCTTTTCTTGCATGAAGATCAACAAAAGTAAATATAGATATTAGTTGGGTATAAATATAGATACTAGTGAGTAGCCTGCAAATTTAAATTATAAACTTGCAAGGCTGTGATGAGAATTTCAACAAGCAGTCTCACCTCTAATTTAAAGGGGGGGGGAGTAGAAATGATTGGTTTTGTCTGATTAAACTGATTCTAAATTCATATGCATTCTAAATTCAGTCATATACATTATGAATTTAGCATGATAAATAAATTGAATAAAACCACCACTATTTTATTTAACTCATATAAATTATTTTTTTAATCAATGCAACTTCCACTTCCAAAACGTGGCACTTTCATAATATGGCCTGCCAAACAAGTTTCCCACACAGTATTTAAGCGATTGACAATGTTCTAATAATTTCATTAGTTAGCATGAAGAAAAAATGTGTTAGTTTTCTTAGAATAGAATACAAGAAAAAAATAACGTAAGTTAAAATATAACACAATATGGAAAGACATTAATAGCTACATTAAATTACTTTTTATTAATGAATGAATAGAGTAAATAATTCAATACACAAACGTCTTCCAGAAATAAAGTTAAATATTATTTTAAGAAAACTCTTCCAAAAAAATGGGCATATTCACCAAGAATAAAAACCACCAGTATGGATAACTTAAAGCGAATAATGCAGACAATGTCACTAAATTTCTCAAATCCATTCTCAACGTCACAGCTCTGTCTTATTATGTAAAGCGAAAGTAGAAAAGGATCTGAGACTGCTGAAGGAAGTCAGTTGACAGGACGGATCGAAAGTGACTTTAAAATATTCAGAAAAGAAAGTAAATATTACTTCTCCGACGCTATTCCTCCCTTAATTTGCATATAAATGTCGACAGGTAAAATTTTCACAATGCATGGCCCGCTTATGAGGAAACAATTTATTAATGTTAGCTGCAAAACTAATCTCATTGTCTCTCTTTGAAAATTATTTTAATTTACTAAAATTTTTCCTCGTTGTGTTTCACAACTTTTTTAAATGCGAAGCAGATTCGAGAGCCGTGCAAATTAATTATTGATTATTAGTCAAAATATTTTGTTTTTACACCTCAACTTTTCCCTATTCATTAAATAAATATACAAAAATAACGCATGTAATTTATTTTATCCAGGAAACCATGAAAATAAACATGTCTGTATTACTATGATTGTAAAAAAATTTTTGTTGAGAGAAAATTACTTTGCTATGAGGATTTTTCTATTTAAGAAACTTAGTGAATTCTTCTAGTAAGCTAACAGTTTCTAAGGATATTCTTTACATAGTTTGTACAAAAGTAAATCATATATAATATCTATGTAAAGTTGTGATATATAAAATTGTTTTAAATCCAAGTAAATTCAAATGCAAAAAGAAATCAATTATTTTTTTTCATGAAAAGAAAACATAAAAAGGCTTTGGGTATGCTCTTAAAAGACACTGCAAACTTTAAATTTCTTGCATATATTTTGAAATAAATTAAATAAAAAATATGAATACATTTTTTTCATAATATTTTATACCATGTTTAAAAACAACATTTACAAAACAGATTATTGTATTTGATTTTTTTTTCTTACACTGAAAGTAAATTTTAAAAATCATTTGTAAATTATTGAGAATCAAAATTGTTGTTATTTCTTTGTTAAAACTGTTGATTTTCTACTTCTTATACAAATAAATATTATCTTCTTAATAATCGACCTTCAAAATTTGCGTTGCTGTCAGAAAATTTTATCAATATATATATAACGGGTAATTTGGCTTTGAGCCAATTATAGCCATTCTTTTTTTTAAAAAATAACTAAAATATTTATGATTTTTGGATTAAAATATTTTAATTTCTCAAGCGCATTCTCTTCAATTTTTTAAACATTTTCACGATTTTTACGAAATTTAAAGTTTTATTTTATCCATAAAATATTTCTTTAAGTTTATTTTTAAAGCAATTTGCCTTTTTATTAGAATTTGATATTATATAGAATTAAAATCACACTAACATTTTATCATTCTAGTGAAGTAAATAATGATTACTTGAGGATCCCCTGTCAAAGCTCCAGGGAACCCAAGTTGAAGAGATCTCCGCTCTAAGGGAAACTATATTCAATGAATTGAGCCTCCATCTATGAAAGAAGCGTGATTTATGTGAATGAATATATTACTATTTAAAGTTAAAGTAATCGAGATTTTGAGTCTGGAAGATAATAATCAGATGTTTGGATGTTAGATTAAATCATAGTTTATAAGTGAATTGTTCTGTATACAAAACAGGATTAGGAGACTTGTGGTTCAAATTCAAGTTATTGAGCCCAGCATCTGCATTAATATAGATAAGTATATCTATTCATAATTATTTCGAATAGATTAAAACTGACTAGCTCCTCATTAGCTACAGAAAACAGTAATATTAATTACAAGTGATAAGATCAAAAAGGCTGTTAATTTTTAGATAGTTCTATTTTGTTCGTGCAATCCTCACGTCAACACGAGCGGAAACTCGCTACAAGTCTTATAAATAACGCCCTCCTTCACATTGAAGTACTTCATTGCATTTAATTAGCGCATCAAGTTTATCTAGTCAGTCACAGTAAATTCCTTAATTTGGGGAGTAACATTCTTTATTTTCTCCTTGCCCATGTTTCTGTTTTGTTTACACTCAGAAATTATTTTATAAATTCCTATACTCACTATTAGTTTTTGATTATTTTTGTTGGGGATATATTTTTTATTCCTTTTACATTTTTTTTTCGCTTTCCTGATACATGTATGCCTTTTTTGTGTTTATGTTGATATCATTTGCCTTTTATATGTTTTTATGTTTTTTTGCAGTTCATGTTCATCAATTTTCTATCTAATAATCTTTAACGAATTCTATTCGCGTTCTACTATTCATCCTATAGGGGAAATTCATTCATATGAGGTCTGTCCGGAAACTAAGAAGTTTCTTTTTACCACAACTCTATCGGTAGTACCGGAGTTCAACCCTTGAGAAAACGGGTATCTGGTTAACTGAAACCAGATTGTGTTTTTTACGCGTGTTAGTGAGCGTTCAAAATGTTTAAGATGATTGCCGATCCCGCCGTCTGTGAAGTGTGTTCTGCAATCCGATTTTTAAACGCAAGGAATGTTAATGAAATTGAAATTCATGTGAAACTTTTTGAAGTTAATGGAGAAATTGTAATGAGAGAGAAAGTGACGAAATGATGAGAAAGTCGGTTCGACCATTCAATGATGGGTTCACCAATGTTCATGACGATGCAAGTAATTGGCAACCTTCTATTATCTGTAATAGTGTGGATGGAAAGATAATGAGAAATTTCATGAAAACAGACGGTTTACAATAAAATCGCTTTGTAATGAGTTTCAGAATTTTCAAAAACTGTTCACGGGCAGCATATTTCTTTAGAGAGGGTGTAGACAAGGGATACTGCACTTATTGATGAATATCATTGTTCAGTATGCATAAGTATTTAGAGAAGATTAAAACTGACTGGTTCTTCATTAACTGAATTAACAGTTGACAATAATTAATTTAAAGTATAAAATAAAAGCTGTTTTTAACGATGGCTCTTATTTCTGTAAACCCTAACACAAACGCAATTCATGGTTTGCTACAAAGTTTACGAAAATTTGGAATATCTTCGGTTGTTTTCGACACCGTGTCATATAATGCGCACTCTAGAGCCGGGGGTGGGCATTAAGTCGATCACGATCGACCGGTGGATCACCAAAAAATTTCGGGTTGACCACCTTCACATAAGACCTTAGACGAGCATTCTAAAAGAAACACATGTGGTAATCAAAATACTGGAAATGATACAAGTGATATTTTTGAATGCACTTCGTAAGCATAGCTACCAGATTTTTTTATAAATAGAAATGTATGTATTGTGGTAATATATTCGTTAGATTTATTAGAGTTCTGTAAGACTTGGATTTTTTTTTCTTCAAATTCATAAAATGTTGGATATCTCAGATTTTTGAAGAGATCAAATTGTGGGAGCCCGTCTAGCTGGAGCAAGAGTGATCGAAACATTCCAGTTTCTAAAGGTTTCTAGAGGTATGGTGTCTAAAGTCATGATTGTTTACACACTGCAAGCCAAGCTCGTCAAAGCAAAATAGTGGAAAGAGAAATATGCTAAATATTCTCTTTATCTCTCTTGAAACACAATTTTTTTCCTTCAAAATAACGCAATTTTATAAGAATAACTTCTTAAATCTAATGGACGAAGTAAAGTATCCTAATTTTAAAAAGTTGAAATTCGTTTAGCATCATTCTTTCACTCTACCTACCTGTGTGAATCTACATTTTCAATGATGGATATAATTAAAACAACGTATCATTCCCGTTTCACAGACAATCATTTAGAATACATTGCAATATTAACCATTAATAATTATATATCAAGATATTCAAGATTGGTGCTGATGGTATGCAGACTAAGTCTTCTGATGAGACTAACTACGTGAACTAACTTTAAGTGAAAATGATTTATTTGTTGATGTATTTGGAATTGTTTGATAAAAAATGCATCATTTGATATTAAATTTGTGGGTATACTTATTATGTTTGTATTTTTAGTTTTATTTAAAACGCTGTTTTAAAAGTGTAAGTTTTTTATTGTAGTTAAGTACATATTTGTATTTATTGTTGGCATAATACAAATATTGCTGAGCTTTTTTTCTTTCTTTCTTTCTCTTTTCTTTCTTTTTTTTTTTTTTGCCTATCACACCTACGCCACGGAGTGGACCTCTACACCTTGAAAAAAACTGAAGTAGACCGTGTCATGTAAAAGTCTGCCCACCCCTGCTCTAGAGTATATATATTTTGAATGTTTCTCAATCATTTTCAAATCAAAATGAAATATGTTTAGCGCTTTTATAGATATGTTCTGTATCTAAAAGATTCTTGACAAATATAGGGATTCCTTTTTTATGATATCTCTAGTAAAGGGACTTAATCTAGATACTTGAATGGAATTTATTTAGCACAGATAATGTAACTTGATTGTTTCGTAGATAATTAAAAAAATATTAAGACTTAATTTTTTACGATACTGTACCGGACAGGATTTCAGCTAGACATTTGCTTATATACATTAATACAAATTTTCAATCTGCTTTATTTCCTTACATTCAATATAAGATGTAAAATACGGTCTTTCTTCAGTTTACTGCTCACAGAAAAAAATATTTTATGATTTCAGGATAAGATTTACTCGTTTGAGAATTTTAAATGGGATCTTTGAAGAGGGGAATTTTCACAAAGAGGAAATGGCATTCGTGCTTGTTTAAGGAAATGGAGGATTCCCGAAATGATTGCAAAGCCTTAGCGGAAGTGGAAGAAAAGCTTGTATCGGCCCTCCAAAATAAGAAACGTTTTCTCAAGATCTGAGAAGAGATACGATCTCCCAATAAGAAGGATTGTTTAGGTGCTATGTTTCAGATATTTCTCTCTCTCTGTTTTGGTAAAAAATAAGTTAGCAAGCACTTTACAAACTCATCACAAAATAAAATCCAGTGAGAGGTGTTATGTTCCCAAAAGTTCGATTAGCCGTTTTACAAAGGAAAGGAAAAAGAAGGAATTGCGTGCCAGGTTCAATATTTTATTGAGTGAGTCCCACTGAAAAGCTGCACGAGAGTTTTTGGAGACGGCCTCGAAAAAATAAACTATAATCAAGGGACGAGGAATATACCTGAGATGGCACTGTACTCTCGTAAATTCCACAGCCCTCCAATGGAAGGAAGTTTTAGCTTCAACAGATTTAACATGTATTAGCCCTTCGACACGGTAGGTCTTCAATGGCACAAGGGCTCGAACTGATGACACGCCCGCCACGGGTTCTTGACCTTGACCACTAGGCTACTTTGCCCACCAATATTTTTGTAACGTACACGAATAATTTAAAATATTGCACACTAGAGACATATATATTGTAAAAAACGTATCAATATTGTAATAGAAACATTTAATATTGAGAAAAATTATCAATCACAGTTGCATTATTTTAATGGTCTATTTAATTCCATGATTTTTTTAAGATTGCATTTATTTTTTAATACGTTAAAATGGTAGGAATAAAAATCAAGAATGTACACGATGAAAATAATGTTTTACTCATCCTCAACATCAGATGTCTACGCATCACATATATTTCATATATGCTATACTTCTCATATATCAGATATTTTTTTGAGTAATAATGACCTGTGTGAAACATTCTTAAAATTCACTGACAAAAGTTTCATTTTGTAAGACATTTAAAGGGCACTCCTGCAATTCATGATATGTACAATATCCCATAAATTGTATTATCCCGCATATACTTTGCTTCACCTTTGTTAAGTGTGTCAAACTCAACAGGTCAATCATAAATAATTGTTTCTTGCAAATAAGTTACTAACATATATTTTTTTATGTTCTAAATACACACAAACAACTATCTCTCTTTTCTATAAAATAGAACGTTCATCACAACAACACAATCACTTGACCTTTCTTAACTCTAAGCCTATAAGAGTGTTTAAATATATATATAACTGATTTTCAAACTTAAATTTAAAAAAAGCTTTAATTTTTTTGTACTATGCTTCTTTTTTGTAAAATATAACTCTTAACTTTTCAATATATTTCTCTCTTTTTTCGTTTTTTTTCTGATACAGTGAAACATGTTTAATACAAAAACGCTTAAGTCGAAATATAGGTAAAAAGATATAGAAAAAAGGGCCAGAAAAACTAATACGTATTTCAATGCATTTTTTCTCTTAATACAAAACAAAAATCCCTGAACACGAAAAAAGTCTGTTTCTGGGAATGAACAGTTAATGAAATGCTTGAGAAAATTTCTGGATCAATGGACTTTTCTATTGCATTATCGGAAAAATTCGTTACAGCAAATGATGAAAATGTGTGTAGAGCCGCGATTACGGCAGACTTATTATTAAGAGTCAATTTGGAGTTTGGTAACAGCACAAAAAATATCATTTAAGCAGATTCTAAATACGGAAATGAAATGAATAACGCAACGCCTCCCCCCCCCCCGTCATCCGAAATGAAGAATGCCATGAAAAGTATGCACAGTTATTTAGACGCATGAAATGAATAAAAAAATGAACGACATTGAACAATTTGTTAAATTTTGATGTTAAGGAAGATAATGCAAAGAAAAATATTAAATTATTTTCCAAAAACTCAACAGAAAAAAACTTTAAAATTTTGAATTAAATTTCATCAAATATTTGTGAATGTTTTTTTTCATTGAATTTTATTAAATACATGCATATATACATATTTAAGTGAATTAAATGTACTCTAATAAACTTAATTTTTTTTAATATATACATATTTTTTGCAATGCCCTTTAACAAAAAAAAAATATTTCAGTTCCCTCAACTTTGTTAAACGATTTAGCGTTAAACTTATATGTACTCTTCAGTAATTTTTTTTTTGACCACAGGAAAATATATGAAATTTTATAAAAGTATCTGCATTGAGAAATCACAAACTTCCAAGTTTGCCAATTGGCTACAACCAATAGAATAATACAATAACAATAATAGACTACGAGCTTTCAGTAATAAATAAATATAAATAGCGAGTTTAGCACTCCTTTTATATTTTACTTCTAGATTATTCAAACGTAATTCCCAAAACTTATTTCTGAAGTTTCAATTAAAGGATATTATCTGAAGAAATAGAGAAGGTCATTCGCTTTTTATGGAAACAATTTTGTAATTCATTTTCTCATTTGCATTTTAAGATTAAAAAATAATAGCTTCAGAATATTCGACAGCAAAGGGTTTCTTCTGATTGGAATGTAAAACAAAATATTTATTTCAAAAATGTCTCCTAAAAATGATCTAGTCGTCGAAGAATACGTAATTACGTTTTCCCAGAAAAAATATTCCTGTTAACAAATTAAAAAACGGTGTAAAAAAATTTTGTTATTACATTTCACGCACAATCAAATATATTTATAACATATTAAATTTGAATGGGAAAAAATACATAGCAGGAGGATTAAAAATGAAAACATGACCATGAAACTTCATCGCAAGACTGTTCAAACGCAGACAACTATCAAGAAAGGGAAGTTTCGTATCCTAAATGAAAATCCGCCAACTCTGAAAGATTCTTAGCATCGAAATTAGGAATGTCTTCTTCCGCAACTGTATAATTAAAATCATTCTTAAAGATTTAAAGTTCAATTAGATGTTTAACCCAAAAGTTCGTCTCTGTTTTAAAACACATTGCTGAGGGAAAAGCATATAGTAGAATATTATGTAAAAAACACTTAGCTGCAGAAAAATCAAAATTTGTGGTATTTCTCGATGAGTTATGGGTATATTATTGACTGTAGTAAAAGAAGATCAATTTTCTATTGCTCAACTGACGAGAATACTGTACAAAATGGCTTAGTCAGTGTACAAAAAAGTTCCTAAAGGGAACCATGATAGTTGCATGATTTTCTAACAATTGCAAATTAAAATTCAAAGAAGTATCTAGTAAAACCAAAATTAATTTAATCTAATATCAGCAGAATGTTTTAACCCCAACTTTTCAAGACGAAATTCCAGTTTTATATGGAAAAGACATCCATAATGTTTAGTTTCATATGGACAACGTCTGTAGTCCCACGTCTAAGTGAAATACTGCTTATTTAGAAAAGAAAGAATAGGAAACAAGTTATATATATATATATATATATATATATATATACATAATATATATATAATATATATATAATATATATATATATATAATATATATAATATATATATATATATATAATATATATAATATATATATATATATATAATATATATATATGTGTGTGTATCATTTGATGAAATATCTGTAAAATCACCTGTCGTTAATTCAATGGATTTTTGAGTTTTCGGTTTATTAAAACGAGCATTATGAAAAAGGCGTTCCAGAACACTGAATTTACTTTGGAAAATGGTTCAAGAAGAATGGAGTAAAATTGGCATGGCAGCTGTAAGAAAAAGTTTACTTTTAGGAAAAATACGAGCAAGACTATAGTCAAGAATCATAGCTATCAGATAGAACCAAATTTACATAAAAAATACGCTATTGATTGATGAAAATTAGCCATAAAAATAGTTCTTATAAAGTTCTGTAAATAATAGAAGGGCACTGATGAATACATTGCTGCGGGGGAGAATAATATATATAATTCACTGCACATTTACTCTTGGAGCAATTCGATACCGATAATAATGAGAAAGAGAATATTATGAATACGCGCAGGGGATGAAGAAGAGTGAAATTGTTATTTAGTTCCTAATACGAATATGAAAAGAGAAAGAGAATGAACAGAATATCAGAACTTCAATGGATGGAACTGTTAAAAAAACTCAATCAAGAATGTTCTAAGACTTGAAATTCTTCACTTCATGCTGTTTTCTGACAAATAACAGGCTCAAAGGAATATACGGAGTGCAATATTAGGAAGTGAAACTATAAAAATCCATTTTCTATAAAATGTACAATCTACGACGACGACGTATAAATTTCAAATTAATTTGAATATCAATTTCTATGCATATCACCGATGTAAAGAATAATATTCAACATTATTGTTTTCTTTCTAAAATGTACATGCTTAAAATTCATTATTATGATAGCTTTTTATTCCTTACATGTCAATTATTTTGTGTTTTATTACCTATGATTAAATCCGTTGTTTATAATCAAATAAAAAACATTAATTTGAAATATGTTCATTTGACCGCCATTGGAAATAGGTACATAAATTTAGTGTTAAACGAGTGATATAAAAAAAAATAAGACAATTCCTACTTAAGTCAACAAAGAAAAATTTTATAAAACAATCGTAAATACAAAATTTCAGTTCAACAAAATGCTTTAAAACGTGAGAAAAAAAAACTTTTAAACTTTAACCCAAGTTGCTAAAATTGAAGCCAACGTGACTGTATATGTAATTCTTTAAATAATTAGTTTCAGTCAATTAATTTTAATTAATTATAATTAAATTATCGTATTTTCACCCACAACAGTCGTGTATGGAACATTTAAGCTCTATTGGGAGCTTTAAAATGTATTTAATTAATGATTGAAAATTTGAACAAGATATAAGAAGATTGTGAAATAATAGTAGGAATTAAGTAAAATTCCTTTATGAGTTTCATTGAAAAATTTTAACTTAAAACACGTCTCCTTTATTCTTTGTCGTCCTGGGTATTCAAGAGGGGTAAAAACACTACACTTACATCCCCAACTCGACTCTGCTTTGTTTCAATGAAACCAAAGGAGAAACATCTTATTTACTTTTCTGCAATTAAGGTTAGCGGGAACCGAATCCTTTCTTTTGTCCGGGGCGTGAATTTAACTCTCCCCATTTTCCCTGGTAGATTAGACATTTCCCATTTCCTCTCGTGTTCCTCAACTGTAATGGTATTTATTGCTGACCTGTTTCCACGACGGAAGAATGAGGACATTCTTCCGAAGTATTAAGCTCCTGATGGAGTGGCGCACTAAATGAGAAGAGTCGATCAGTCTTTCGTGGAATTTACAACAAATGAGCGATTTAATGCCAAAACATAAACCAAATCTTTTGTGCAGGATTAACAACTTAAAAATCTTAGGGTCCTATGTATGTTAACAATTAATACAAAAAAAAAAAAATTCAATTCCTACTTAGGTCAACAAATGAAAATT
>BMAO01033136.1:0-93460 GCA_019973975.1 Trichonephila clavata | reverse complement strand
TAGAACTCTCATTGTTTTTCATAACGTCTATTGCAACTGCAACTCCCAGTTTTATACAAGCGCTGAACAGCACGGGCAATTGTGCAATAAGATGGATGTCTTAGACTGGGAAATTTAATGGCGTAAAGTCTTGCCGTCTCTCTGTTTTTTCGATTACACTGCCATAAAACAGGACCATTTCGCAGTATTCTTCATTTGTATACATCTCGTTCTATCGTACTAGAATTCGTAATATTAGAATACGACTGTATGCAATTGAAAGCGACTACACAACAGATTTTTAACGTTCGTCATGATCAGCAAAAACGCAGCAAATCAGACTGAAACCGCAGCATATAAGTCTATTTTTTTAGCTGCTTTTGAAATGTTTTCTTCGTCCAAAATATTTTATTTTCCTACTTTTTACACGTACACAGAATAAATTTTATTTCTTAAGTACTCAATTATTGTATTATTAACGTATGCTTTTAAATTTAAAAGCGATTTACATAAGAGTGACGTGCAAGAGCGAAAGTTTCCTAGCAGAGTTCCAACAAATTTCACTTTGGAGACGGCCCCTTACTAGCTTCTTAAAAATAACAGAGAAAATGCATATAAAGTATGATTTTCCAAGTTTCATAACTCGGCCAGTTTTTATAGTAATAAAATGAAACTTTTTATGTTTTTCTGTGTACTGCATCTTTTCCTAAGCATAAGTGATAAGACCTGGGGACCGTATAAAAAATTAATTTTTGTAATTTTTTTCTAAATGGGTTTTTTGGTTCGAAAAGCACGTAAAAGCATTCTTTACCTGTTTTAAAACATTTTTCAAATTGGAAGTGCATACCTAAACCGAACAGTTCGGGAATTAGCTATTGGGTCACATTAAGGCTGGGTGAGTGAGTGAGTGATTGTAGGGTTTAATGGTGCAAGAACCAATTTTGGCTAAACTGCGCTACACGTTTGTTAAACACATTAAGGCTGGACACCCTGCATATATATATATATATATATATATATCTTGTTCAAATTTTTAATTGTTATTAAAATGCTTTCTATTCATTCATTCAAAGCGGGAATTGACTTAAATTTTTTTTGTATTTGTTATGAAAAAAAAAGGTATTCAACGGTACATACAGAAATCTAAAATCATTGATTTATTTATCATTGTGAGTTTCTTGAAAAAACGATGTATTCATTTCTAATTTAAATGTACTTGTTCACACCGATAATGCGTTCCTGAAATTTAACAAGTTCTCTTAATTAAGTCTAAGCATTCTCATATGTGATAAAAAAATTTGCCTATTTTGCTTGTAATTAATTATCATAATATTGTAAGCAATATATTATCTCGTTTTATTCTTTATTTATATTCTAAGATAAATTCTAAAATAAACTTAGTTGCTGAAATCTTACATCAGTGAATAAAGCAATTAAAAATCGAAGCAGTAGCTAATTAGCGTTCTTATTCAATTATAATTTCGTTTTATTTTGTGATCCCTAAAGAAAATAAAAAACTTCACTTTTATAATAAAGTATTCCTTATTTTTTAATTTTTTAGGGGATAATACCTGGCTCATGGAGTCTTACGATTGACGTCATTACATAACAAATGTCTTGCACCCTCTACCATCCGTATGTAACATTCCAGAAGCTGAATGACTGTTGACAATAACAGACATGGGTAACAACTGGTCTTTACAACGAATCCCACAACTATTTTTATTATAAATCTTCATTTCTCTCTTTGGTAAGTTTATATTAAAAAGTCAGTCGAAAGACTTGGTCCGTCGTATCAATTTATAACTCGTGATACTCACGAACAACATTTTTTACTACAAAGTTAAATTCATTTTTAAAGCTATATTTGAAATTGGGGCTTTTATTGCATATTAAAAGGCATTTACATGGTAGGAAATATATATTCATGTCCAAAATTAAGGTCACAAATATGTTTTTCATCATAGTTTTAAAATGCCTCAATAAAAACTGATAGAAATTGTGTTTTACATATTTTGAAGATGTTGGTAGTACAATATTAACCTTCAGTTTAGGAAAAGATGTTCTTTAACGTTAGTTTTTGCAAAATTAAACTGGAATGAGACCGTTCAAACATATGGGATTTTTACCTCTAATTATGTGAATATTGCATTAAAACAAACAAGTTAGTCTTTGAAGTGAGAATGAATTCTCATAATCGTTTGGATGATTCCTTGAGATGAAAAGCCAATGGCAGGTTTGAAGTTGGCCAGACTCAAGGCGAAGGTGGTTCGATGGTTGCAAGTAGCTCTAAACAAAAAAAGTAGTACTCCGTTTGGAATCAATTCCAAACAAGTGGTACTGTCACCAGGAAGGTCAGCCAAAGTCACCACAGAGCCTTGACAACTGCATAGGATCGCTACTTAGCATTAAGCAGACGGGCAACAGCTCCTCAGCTTGCTCATTACATTGCTGCTGTGTCTGGAAGAATTTCTAGACAAACAGTCTACAGCCGTCTTGCAGAGACTTGCCTTTACGCCGGGTGTCCAGTCTTGCGCGTCCCTTTGACTGCATCCAGCAGGAAACACCGGATATTTTAGAGCTGAAAACATCAGTTGTAGACACCACAAGGATGGAGGCGTGTTCTTTTCAGTGATGAGTCGACACCTGGGGAGAAATTGGAGCTCCCTTTCACCCTCCTTCGTAACAAAAATAGACAGATTTGGCGGCAAAGGGGACTTGTGTAGGGCGGCATAATGCTGGGTAATCGTACACCCCTGTACGTTTTCGTTGCGGGTATTGTCAACTCACAGCGCTATAGCGATGAGATCCTGGAAGCCTATGTGAGGTTTTTCTGAGTGCTATGGGCCCGGACTACATTTTTATGGAAGATAATGCGCGGCCACACTGAACTCACATTCTTGATGAATTTCATTTAAAGGAGCTGATATTTTCGCCGTATGGATTGACCCTCGATATCTCCGGATCGCAATTCTATTGAATATGTGTGTGTTTGGGTTGGTCTAGGAAAAGCCATTTCTCGGCGTAACTCTCCTCCCAGGCCCCCCCCCCCTCCTCTAGGAAATAAAAGTGCCGCTTTTGGAAAAAGGGGCTTTGTTGCCACAGATAATTATTGACACCTTCATAAACAATACGGCAGCTCGTTGTAAGGCTTATAAAGCAGTTTACAGTAATCACACTCCATATTAGACAGTTTTTTACAGAATTAAAAGCTTTATTTCTAATTAATGATTTCCCACTTCTTGATAAAAGCTTTATCTTAATTAAAAACAAAAATCTTGTGACGGGTGCTTACGCGTTTCACTAACCTTCTCTCGCCTTCTTTAAATGTTTTATTTATTTCAACCAATCTCCTCCGAGAGCCAAAAGTGTGACTTATGCAAACGAGATATTTTCGGTTTAGCGAGTTCGAAAAAGATATAAAAGGGATAAATGAAATGAAGAGAATGAGGGTGATTTTGAGAGAGTAGTTTATCTAGTGGAAATATATTCGTCGGGAGAAGACTATTGAAAAGTATTCATTAATTCGGTTCGGGACGGAACTGAAAATAGCTACGATTGAAGCCGCTCCTTAAAGCAATCCAGAATTAGAGAAACCTGCCTTAAGAAAAGGGTATCAGGTCAGTTATTTTCATAAATTAAATATAAATGTGTAGCTTGATTGTATGTGTCGTTCTCCGTGGATTCAGCTAGGATTCCGTCGTTCATAATCAGATTCTTCTCGCACTCCACTGTATTTTGTTGGTCTTAAAGTTTGAATAGTATTTGTGTAATCTCTCAAATAAGAAAAGTCAATAAATAAGATTGATTTATTAATTTAGTTGTAATTAATTATGGAATCAACATATTCAGATTTAGATAATACGCGAAGGGGAGTTAATAATCATAGGGGTAGTGATAGGCTACGACAATATTTTCTATATTTTTATGTTGCTATATTCTTTCTCACATTGTAACATGTGCCTGTGCCAAATTTCGTGGCAACGCACTAAATAGTTAATCAGTTTTCAAAGATTTTATGCTTGTGACCTTAATTTAGGACATGAGTGTAATCGTAAGCTCCATCAATAGTGACGTATCAATAAGGCTTAACCAATTGCACCGTATCAGCTAGATTTAACCAATAGCACCGTTTTAGCGCAGAAAAACCAATATCACCGTTTTAGCGCAAAAAAAAAAAATCAATATCACCGTATCAACGAATATTAATCAACAAGCAGTATCAACTAAATTTAACCAATAGTTTCGATATTAATGAATCTTAACCAATAGCCTAATATCAACGGATATTATCCAACAGCTTCGTATCAACTAATATTAACCAATAGTATTGCATCAAAATGTTTAACCAATAGCTCCATATCAGCAGGGAAAGCTAATAACATCGAATCAGGGTTCCCGATTTATAGTTGCTACTATACTAAAGTAGTTCTGATAATTTACAATAAAAATGGCTATTTTTGTATTGAGAAAGCTAGATTAAACTATTTGAGTGATTGTTTACACATAAATTGATCTCTAGATCTTATCTGATTTCAGAATTTTGATGAAAGTGTTTTGAAAATTGAAATAATTTTGCAGTAAAAAATAAATAAGTAAAAAACAGTCAAATGTCGAGTTTTTTCCAGAGCCCTAAGTCGTGTTGTACGCCAGTAGGAATGTACATTCCACGGTTTTCTAGAACCTTTTATATTTTTTTTGTCTTAATCTATTACATCTGGGGGAAAATGAATTTCTTTTGAAAATGACAAATGAACTTCTGATAATGTCAACCAGTTGAAGGGAAGCAGCTGATATTAGATTATGGGGAAATAATTCATGACCTCTTTTCACTCTTAAAAATACCACATGCTACATGATGAAAAACTATCTCCAAAGTTTCTTCCGGAAAAAAAAACATTTTTAGTTTTATCTGCATGTTTCTTCCTCCCCCCTTTTTTTACCTTTGTATTTTAATTTTAAAATGTGCGTACACAAAAGACATTAATGTACAATGAAATACATTTAACGCGAAAACGCTTGAGATGTAATATTGTTTAACACAAAACAGTACAACGAGCCCGACAAAATGCTATGCATTTTTACGCAGTTTTTTTCTTAACACAAAACGAAAATCGTTTAACACCAAAAGATTTCCCTTCTTAGAATGAACAAAATACTCAAAACACCAGCTGGATGGGGCTATCTTATTGCAGTATCGGAAGAATCCATTGCAGTAGACGATAAGAATGTGTGTATAGCTCCATTCACGGAAGACAAAGACCTTTTAAAGTTTATTCAAGACTCAAAAAATAGCATTGATGTAGATTCTGACGACGAAAATAAAATGAATATTGCACTCCTCTGTTCCCACATCATCCGAAATGAAGAATATCATGAAAAGTATGCGCAGTTGCTTAAACGCACATTCCAATGGGGGAATGAATAACAAAAAGGGCGACATAGAACAATCTGTTGAGAGTTTGATGCTAGAAAAACTATGCACAAAACACTTCAGGTTATGTTTCAAAAACTCAAGAAATGTTTTGTTTTTCAAAAAATTTGAAATTTTATCGTGTATTAATTTTTTTTAGGTTCTTATGAATGTTTTTGGGCTTCATTGATTAATATTGAATAAATGCATATATACATATCTATGTAAATAAAATTAACTTTAATAAACTATGTTTAAAAATATGTAATAAATTTTTTGTTTCTTTTTTCTAATATTCTGCAACACGAAATTCTTTTAACACTATATCAGTTCCGTCACAAGCGATTTTCACTGTATTTGCATTAATGAATGAAATTTTAATAAGAGAGAATGTGAATAGTGTTTTAAAATAACTAAAGAAATCAGAAATGAGATATATATATATTTAAAATGTGAGGGCGACGTGTTTCTGCGCGCGCATGCCTGCGTTTTTGCTAATGATTTTTTTATGAACGTGATTTTAAGCTGCACTAAAGCTATTGATGATAAATTTCGGACAAAGAAAGAAGACAACATCTAAATTGGCATCGTCACCTCAAATTTCCACTCAACGCCAACGAAAGGATTTTGAGCCTCGTATACCAAGGCAGAACTTTTGGTAGTACTAAGAATGAAAACTCACGATTAGAAAGGAAAAAAATAAGTACTGCCTTCGCGCGATTTCACGATCATAACCATTTGGCTACTGGGGGTACTTACAGATGGAAAAGTTAATTATTTGCCGGGAATCCTAACGAAACTCCTACCGAATTAATAAACAGACCAGCTTTTTTACAATAAAAAGGAGAACGAAAAATTTAAGGAAACATTGCGACTAAATACATGAAACATTTTATTAATTCAAACGAAAATACACTAATTACGTAAACATCCCTTTTAATTATATACTTAAACGTGTATTTTTCCATTGAAAGAATTTTTTTCTGTTAATATATCATTTTCTAATATACCGGAAATTTCGGATCAAGAAAAAATCTTTGATAATGAATTTTATGGTAAGCAGCTAAAGTATCAACATTCAATCTTGTTTTGTCACATGCCCAATAATCATTACCAATTAAAAAACTCTAAACTGCTGCATTAGTCCCAGGATAGTGCAATGTAAATCCAACAAGAATAAAGACATCAAAATGTAAATTGAATGATTAATTACAAATTAATCATAAGAATATATTTAATGTGAAATTTGAACTTGATGATTTTTGTATTTGGTCGTAAAAATGATAATGCCACATTTATTTTGTCATCTACATTTAAGTTTCGATTTTTTTGTTTTGTTAATGCTGAAAATTCGAATTCACACAAATAAGATGCAGAAAATTGTAACAATATTTTTAAAGCTTTTTTGGCGAAAAATGGGATAATCGCCGCTGAATCCAAAATAAAATCTCGATTATTACAGAGCAAAATTAGTTCTTCCTCTTCATTCAAAGTTAACTCATATGCAGATGCATCTGTTATCACGAATGGTTGCGAACTCAATTTCTTATATCTAAACTTGGTAAGTAATTTTAACAACTTTCTGTTCTAGTGTGGTCAAATGGTCAATAATAATTTTATGAATAGCTTATTTCTATAAAAGGCACAAATGATTCGGTCTCGGATATTTTAATTTTTTTCTCAGAGTATTATTAATAATAACACTAGGCAACAAAAAACAACTTTTTGTCTGTTTCCTAGTTTAAAATAGCCTATTCTTACTGATTTTGGGTTGGAAAAAAAAAACGAATATGTAAATGAAATTTATTTATTAGCTCTTTTTAAGATATACCACAGCCCATCCATCAATTTATTGGCAAGTTTGAACAAAACATTACTAACTAATACATACAGTACAACAAGTCATGTTTGTAGAAACCGTGTTCATAATCAGAAAAAGTAGTTCTTTTTAGTTTATTTCCTGTGAACATTTCCTTTTGAATTGCCTCTTGTATATCGAGGCCCGAGTAACCCGAGTTATCCCTGTCTAGCAGTAGTTTGCAAGCATTGATTCGTCCCGACGACCCTGATGTACACGTTCCATTGCTGTGATATCTTGATGAAACCTTTTTCACCGTGTTCACATCGCTTACAGTTCCACAGTTTTTAGGGAAAAAATCAAGATGGGAATGTAAAAAATGGATCTTTAGAGACATATGCATCCTGGGTCTTAAAAATTTTGCAGTAGTTCTTTCATCAACTGTTGATAGTTCTCATCCTTTTTGCTGTCTAAAACTCCTTATACCACACTTATCTTTGAGACCTAAATATAGTTGAATTGATTTACCTTGAGTTGTAAGACGAAAAACAGCGAATATCACTTGAATCGTGCACTATTGCCTGTTTTTTGTTCTACTGATGCTCTAGGTTAAACTCAAAACACACCTGAAGAAAGGTGGCACGGGTTACAGGCCTTTCGTTGAAATAAAAATCGTTCCTGAGGCAAGAGCTTCCATCTACCCGCTCAAATGAACATCAAAAAGTTTCTACACAGAAAGTAAAGATGAGTAAAAGTACAGCTGTTTATGAATAGCGAGTTCTGATTCTTGAAAACAAGAGCTAATCTGAAATTTTTATGATGATTTTTGCGTTAGCAGATCAAAATACTTCATGATAAACTATTTTTGAGCCCGAAACAATTTTGATGTTGCCTAGTGTAATTTTAAAAAATTTGGTGGCACACCCCTGATGAATTTGGTGGCACACAAAAGTGTCACGGCACAGTGGTTGAAAATCACTGGTCCACATGTATGCCAGACGAAAGAATAAAAAACAAATGAAAGAAAGCGATTCGAAATCTGATTGAAGTACTACTATCGAAGAACAAGTAAAAGATGTTTAACTAGATTCAGCAATCCCATAACCCACATTTACCATCTGTGAAATTTCGAAATTACATGCTCTCTATTCATAGTCAGTGACATAAGAATACTATTACATTTCACTTAAATATCATCGAAAACATCTCTTAACAAACAGCTGCGATAGACGAGTAAGACAAATAAATAAATTAAAGATCAAATTTGTCATTCAAGCTGTTCTACTTCCTCCTTGAAATACATGTATGCTTCACTTGATCTATTTTTAAAAATTGCTTAATGTGTGAAATCTTCAGACGAGAACAAAGCGGAAAAAATAGATGAACGGAAATATTCAAGAACGCATTCGTCCTTTATAGAATTGAAGCTAACTTTTAAAAAAATATATAATTTTTTTATGTTCTGTTGAGTTTCCTTCCGAGGACCAACATAACCCTGTTTTAAATGAGTTAAATTCAAGTTAACGTAGAATGGAATTAGATGTAATATATATATATATATATATATATATAAAGAGAGAGTCCCCACTTTGAATATAAAGTTTTGTTTAAATACTTTTATCAATCTCCATAATGGGTGTAATGGAATTATATGCTTAAAAAGTATTATTCAATAATCAAAATGTTATATTGAAACACTATCCAATACCTACTTGCTTTTCTGCGCTTTTTATTATGTTGTACTGCCACTGTGACGTTTGAGAAAAATAATGGTAGCATGATATGTATTAATTTAAATATTTGGTTTATTTACGTCACAGCTATTAATTACAGTATATACATTGAAGTTATTAAAGAGAATGGTTGGTTCATTAGAGTTCAAATTCTGTTGTTTATGAGGAAGGAGATTACATCTGTTCTGTTCAAAGTTTTCCAAAGGACCCTTCTGCCCTCTCTAGGGTCTTGGGATGGTAGTAATCAGCCTCTTTATTCTCTTACATCCTGCTCGTGGTTGGAGTAGGGGATTCTCATGGAGTCAAAGGTTGCCGGGGCGATGACCAAAGAAAGGACCTTGCTATATTTTAAGGGTGCACGTGTGCAATGCAACGGGGTTATCCTATCCACAAAAAGAAACCAACTTTTCAACTGTGTGATGGGAAAACGTAACACTATATATTAATTTTAAGTTCCATGACACACACATTAAGCTTTTGATTGTATTAAGAAACATTCTTGTAGATTTCGCCTCTTGATTTTAAAAGGATAGGATCTGAATTTCTAAAACTGAAGCATTTTTCTTTCACACACCCCGTAATCTTCCCCCTTTTGGAATCCATTTCCACAAAACCCCATTTTTAGTGGATTTTTACTCAAGGAAAGAAATATGTTTTGCCAAGTTTTATGCCTGTAAGCTTAATAATTCAAAAATGAGATTTTATTTTATTTTTAACACCCTCCCCCCAAACCCCTTCAGGAATTGATTTCCGAAGCACCCTTTCTTAATGGATGTTTATTCAAATGAAACATCTTTCTTTTTCTTCCAAATTTCAAGTCTGTAGGTGTAATAATTCAGAATAATTAAAAATTTTTATCTGTAACGCCCCTCCCCCTTCCTTGCAACTCACTTTAGGATTCAATTTACACAAAATTCTTTCTCAGAGGATTTCTACTCAATAAAAAAGAAGCATCTCTGTCACATTAAAAGTCTGTAGGTTATTCCTGAAACCTCCCATCCTCTGCAGTTGATTTCCGTAAAACTCTTTCTTAGCTGTTCTATGCTCAATAAAAGAAACATGCTTGCCAAATTTCATCTGTAGGTCTAATGGCTCAAAAACATGAACTTCTGTCTATAAGGCCACCGCACTCCTTTCTTGGGAGTCGATTTCCGCAAACCCGTTAATGACAGATTTCTACTCAACAAAAGAAAAATGCCTACTTAATTTCAAGTCTGTAGGTGTAATAGTTTCAGAGATATCGTGATGAGTGAGTGCGTCACTTTCCTCCTTATACAGAAGGTCATCCACACTTATGAAAACGTTTATTTAATTCATTTTTTCATTTGGATTTTGAGATAAAACTTTGACAACTTTAGAATAACCCGCGGTCACTCGCACCTGTTTTTGCTACCGTCGTTACTCGCGGGGGTGTAGAGAACACCCCAAATGTTTAACACGTGTATTAAAAAATGAAAAATTTTTAGTCAATTATGATACATTTTTATAAAGTACAAGTTGTTTTGTGTAGAGAACACCCCGCGCGAGTGATCGCGGGATAATAGTCTGCTAAAGTTTTCTTTTGATTTGAACGCAAAATAAAAGATTTATTCTAAAAAGGGCTCCTAGAAATGATATATGGTTCGAAGATTGCGCAATTTCGCTTTCCAAGGAGAAATATCCGTATCAACAAATTAAAAAGCGGTGTAAAAATCTCGGTTATTGCATTTTAATCAAAGGTATTTCTAATATATTAAATTTGAAAGAGAAAAAGCGTCTAGCAGGAAGTAAAAATGAAAAAATGACCACTAAACTTCATCCCAAGTTTGTTCAAAACGCAGGCAACTATCTAGAAAGCGAAGTCTCTATCCTAAATAAAAATTCACCGACTCAAATATTCATTGCATCGAAACTAGGAATGTCGAATAAAGATTTAAAGTTAAAACAGATGTTTAAACCTAAAGTTCATGTCCTTTTTTTGAAACATATTTTTGAGATAAAAGCAAAATTGTAGAATATTATATAAAAAACGCCTATTGCTGAAAAATGGAAATTTGTTGTAACACTCGAAGAAGCATGGGTATATTTTAGTGACTGTAAGAAAAGAAGATCAATTTTCTATTGCTCAACTAATGGGAATGACCGTACGAAATGGCTTTGTCAGCGTACAATAAAGCTGCCAAAGGGATTCCTGATAGTTGCAAGATTTTATAACAACGGCAAATTAAAATTCAAAACCGTCTCCAGTAAAGCCAAAATTAATTCACTGTACTATCTGTAAAATATTTTAGAACTAATTTTTGAAGAAGAAATTCCACCCTCATATGGAAAGGACATTGATAAAGTTAAGCTTCGTATGGACAAAGCCTCTAGTCACACGTCTAAATCAACTGCCGCTTATTTACCAAAAAAAAAAAAAAGAATAAGAAACAGGAATGAAGTCCATTTAAAGAAATATGTGTAAAATCACCCTACGCTTCTCCAACGGTCTTTGTTCTGTTTATTAAAACGAATCTTAGGAAAACGGCATCCAAGAACATTGAACAGACTTTGGAAAACAGTTCAAGATGAATGGAGTAGAATTTGCATGACAGTACTAAGAAAAGGATCACTTCCATGAAAAAATTCGACCTAGAGCTATTGTCAAGAATCATGGCTATCAGATAGAAGCAAATTGCCTCAAAAATTATGGTATTTATTGATAAGAATTAACTGTCAAAATCTTTTTCATAAAGTGCGAACGACCTCTGTAGTATATACAGAATAACTAACTCTCGATAATTCAAACCTTCGATAATACGAACCTCTCGCTAATTCGAAGTATATGCTCTTTTCCAAGAAAAACTCTTGATATTTCGAACTGAAACGATAGGTTTGGGTACACTCAAAAATTCGAAGTAAAATCTGTGGCTGGTCAGACTATAACACTCAATAATTCGAAGTTACCTTACAAAATTCTCAACAATTCGAACACACACTGTCATGAAGCGTCCTATAACAAAAAGGTTGGAGCTTACAAGTTTTCTGTTGTATTGTCTCTGCGTGTCTCCCTGTAACGTAGCCCCTTTGATGACCCTCTGTCTTCTACCCCTTCTTAGTGTTACCCGTTTCATCAGGTGAAAATACACTTTTATTGCTTTTCTTCTTCAAGTGGACACTAGAACAACCGCACCCTGGTATCTTTCGTTTAACACATGCTACACATGTGCTCAGAAAGGATGGTCCACTATTATGAAGAAGAGTTGCGTAGGATTCTGTATGAATGTATTGAATGTATTCTTTTAATACATGACTTTTAACTTCTGTATAATATTCATATTGTATAATATATACTTTTTAAAAATTATTTTAAAATAATTTTATACACATATGTAGATTTGCTTTTTCATTACATAGTTAAAAATTTAAATGTGTTGGACAAAAAATTCTCTTCTAGTATTTGGGGGGGGGGGGGGTTATACCCTTTTGACAATTCGATAATACAAGTTTTTCATTGGTCTCTCCAACTTCGAATTATCGAGAGAGTCGACTGTATGTCATTTGAAATATATTAATCTAAAATAGAGCTGGATATATACGTGAAAGGGATTATCAAGTGTGATTAATATTCTTAAGTTTTATAAGATAGAGGCTATAAAAAATTTAATGAAGAGAGATTATTGCGTGAAAAACAAACTTTAAAAAAATAAATCCCTAAAAAAGTGGAAGTTAAAAAAAAAGAGAAAAATTCATATTAGCTTCTGAAGAGTTGAAAACGCAAGATGGCATTCGTCTTTAATAGCACAACTAACAATTAACCTTGGAGAGAACATTCCTTGGCGGAGTTATTAGCATCGAAATATTCGATAAAAATCTTCCAAATTCCATTAAATCGATTTTTTATACGCATTCCTCGATACATAAGTCCTACTAGGCGTCATCCAAAAAGTGGCACCACCCTCCACCAACGAAGGAATCCCCAACTTGGCGGTCGCATCACGTTCAGAGTAGGAAACAGAAGAATCCACACTTCTGGTTCCTTGGGCAAACAATATCCAACCCAGAAGGCAAGGAAGGGGAAAAAATGGCTACAAAAAATGTTACCTGCGTGTACGTTCATCAGAACGTTGGCGCCAGGGAGATTCTTCTTGATTAATGGCCACAAAGATTGTTCGAAATATCGGCTTCCCACGCATCTTACACCATACCAGAGTGAAGAATGTCTCAAGAAGGATAACCCAATTTGTTGTGTTCCGCCAAAAGGCCTATCGCCAATTGATAAAAAAAATACACCCTAGTTAAGTACTGGCTATTTAGACGCCAAGATAAAACAGGAATAAATTTGTTGGCGAAAGGCTTAATTAAGTTATTAAATTGGCAGTTAATAACTTAAATATGGTGGAAGCACTTATTCTATCATCTACATTTAAGACTTTGGTAGGTCTTGTTACATTTTTGTTTTATACAGATTTGAGTATATATATCTATAATTAAAACTTTGATAATCAGTTCGTTATAATTTCTTCAGGGTAGTTTGTTTTTAGGTTTTTCTTATGGATCTCTGTGTGTAATTCATTTGTCCGTGACTGTTTTGCATCGTACAGAGCTTGTGTGGCACACACATATTTAAATTTATATTCATTACCTGTAGTGATATAGTTATATTGTTTTGATATTGTTTCGTATGTTTCAAATGTGTTACGAAATCGTTAAAAATCGATTACAATTTATAATACTTTAAGGAGTACTAATGGTAATCAATTTTTATTTTCGTCAAATGGATATATTTATTTTGCCGAAATGTATTGAGACTAAAGAATATTTTAAAAATGTTTTCATTTTTCTTCCTGGTGTTAAAACAACCTAACAAATCAAATAATTTTGGTTGAGTGAATGCTTATAAATTTCGAGGGTTTAATTATCAAAATATTAGGTTAAATCATAATTCCATATGGATTTAATGTAAGAAGAATTTAATATCTTGCAAGTATTTTTTGGAATGTAATAACACGTTTGAATTTTACACCTGCGAGAAAATGTATAATTTCTTATCTTTTTTTCCCTAACATATTTCGATCAATTTTATCCATAATATTTACCATAATTTTGGGTGTATAAGGTAAAATTGTTACCTTATAATTTTTTATCGGGAAAAGGTTGCGTTGTTTGGTACCAAATTTAAAAATTGTCTTGATATTTTTCATTGCCAGCCGCACTTCTTGAAGTTGCTATTTTGTGTGTTGATTTATTATTAACATCGCATTTCAAAGCCATACGAGAGCTCTTGGTGACGAAACTGGTAAAAGTTTGAGTCTCAGGCAAATGAAGAGAATAAACCTGAGCTAGAACCACCTCTCCTAACTTTGAAACCACGGCAACATTTTCAGCCTGGATAGATTAAATGGGCATCACGAGGTATTAGTGACAAGTTGACACTTGAGCTGAGATCCCCCTCCTAACTTGCATACCATGCCAACGGAAAGATTTTGAGTCTCAACAGATTTAATGTGCGTCATCCACTCTTCACGGGGAGTCTTCAGAGGGTACTGGTTTTGAACCCGTGACAAGACAACACCGGCCAGGAGTTCAAAACTACTGTGAAGCAACATCAGGGCAGACCTCCCTTTTTTTTTATCTATGGTCTAGTACGAGGACCTGGAAATTTTGATCTATGATCTCGAATGAGGGCCTTGAAATTTTGATCTTTGGTCTAGAACGAGGGCCTTAAAATTTTGATCTATGATCTAGTACGAAGACCTTGAAATTTTGATCTATCGTCTAGAACGAGAGCCTTGAAATTTTGATCTATCGTCTAGAACGAGATCCTTGAAATTTTGATCTATCGTCTAGAACGAGATCCTTGAAATTTTGATCTATGGTCTAGTACGAGGATCTTGAAATTTTGGTCTATGGTCTAGTACGAGGACCTTGAAATGAAATTTTGATCTATGATCTAGAACGAGGGCCTTGAAATTTTGATCTATGGTCTAGAACGAGGGCCTTTAAATTTTGATCTATGGTCTAGTGACAAGGATACTTGAGCTGACATCTCCTTCCTAACTTCCATACCATGCCAACGGAAAAACATTGAGTCTCAACTAGTTTAACGGGCAGCATCGACTCTTCACGGCGGGTCTTCAGGGACTATAGGTTTCGATCCCGGGGCACAATAACGCTGGTCAGGTTGATTGATTGATTTTGGGGTTCATTGGCGCAAGAGCCGATTTCGGCTATACTGCGCCAAACATTTGTTTTAATATCTGTGGTCTAGACGGGAAGAGAAAGAAAGAATGAATTGAATGACAAGAAAGAGGGTCGAAAATAGAGAAGGATCACTAGGGTACCCCGGGTTCGTGAAGCCCGGGTTTACCAAAGACAGTAAACCCCGTGGGGAAAGGAAAAGATCACTAGGGCACCTCGAGATTGTGACACCCGTACTCACCTAAAGAAGGTGAGCCCCCTGAGAGGAAAACGCCGGTCAGGAGTTCAAGACAAGGACAACTAGGTTACCGCTGCCACAACGACAGTTAGGAAAGAAAAGAGTCAGCGATTTGGATTTTGAAGATTTCTGAGAGGTCAGAGCACTATAAAAAGCTCTGTATTGTTTTTGTTATTTATTTTAATCATTTATTTTAATTTTTAGACGCTCTCCAGAACTTAACATTAAATTTCAAGATGTGTGTTGTTTCTAGATTCAATTGCTGCTTTAATTAGGTAAAATATTATCCTTCGTACTGTTTTTTCACTGGACCTGAATGTAAGTTTTTAAGTAATTTTTATCTATGCATCTGTTTAACAACACAGCAAAAAAGTTGTTGATAAAAATAGAAACATAAATTCTTATCTAGATAATTCATTATTCATCAAAAAACCTCTTTATCATTTGCATAAAAAAATGGCAAATACGCCAAACAAAAAAAAATTTCGTTGGTAACAAAGTATAATTGATGAAATTTATCCTACGCAACTGGAAGTCTAGTACTGCATAAGAATCCTTTATTTTTTACCTGTAGACGTAAAACTCTTGCATTCTTTCTTCGTGTAGCAATAATTATATTTTATTACGTATTAACTTTCGCATTGTACTCTTAAAAGAAATTTGACAAAGCTGTTTGTAACCACGTAACACAATTTTCTCATTTTTCACTTCATAAAAAAGTTATTTTCAGGCTCAGCGTGAATGGAAGATGAATTTGTTGCGTTGTGCAACACTGTATTAAGTATAACGTATAAAGATAATTTAAAAAAAATCCTTTTCAGTTAATGTAGGAATTAAATCTAATTTACTGCATTTGATACGTGACTTTAGTAGCATATACGATATTATAATTGCTACAAGAATATGTATATTTCGCCACGTATTATTCAGATAATTTATAATTTTAGAACCATTTCTTTTTTTTCTCCTTTTATAATCTTAAATTAAGGACATAATAAATAATTTATTAATTTATGTTAGTGTGTATTTTTTCTCTCTCTTGTTATATATAGATTTATCATTACATTTCCGCTACCTAAAATATATTGTTTGCTTACTAAATTTAAAATTAATAATTTAATTACTAGTCAAAAATATTTTAAGCCACGGTCCAACAAGGCCAATTGCTTACAGATATTATTAGCAAAAAAAAAATTTTTTTTTCAAAATCTCATTTTACTCTTAGCTGCCAAAAAACTTCGTAATTATCACACACACACAAAAAAAAAATCTATTGTATTAATTATTTTTAACATGTGTGTGTATGTTGCCACAATCTGAATACAAAATAGTTTTTGGTAATGAATATCATTATCGAATCAAATTCAAATGTTATATATAAGTAAGGAATGCACTTATTTTAAAAAAACAATAACAAAATATTTTAGCATATATTAGTAATATTTTAAAAAATCTATAATGTTGCATATTCTAAAATATAATTCTAAAATATTAATCATATATATTTCTGATTATATTAATGCGAGTAAACCGAGCGACGAAAATTGCTCTGAATTTTTATTCCTTCCGTCACGTGATTATTTAATGTTTGTCAAGAATAAAAAATTTCTTATATCTTGATGTCTTTCAATAGATAAAAATGGCATTCTTATCAATAACTCTTAAGCAAAGTGATTCTAATTTTTAATATATTCTCATCTAAATTCCGCAGACAATTTCTGTTCACAATAAAAAAAAAGTTTTAAAAATTACAACATAAAATTTTGTTTTTTATTTTTTAGAAAAGTAAATGATTCTGTGTGTGTGTGTGTAGAATATAATAATCCTGCTGTATTTTCTTACACAGTTCTTTTTTTTAAATTTCATGCTCTAATTTAAACGTTTGCGCAAAACAAAACTTATTTTATTTAATGAATTACAAAAAAAGGAAAATTCTATTTTCACAAGAAGAATTCACTAACCAGACTATTTTTATTTTTAACTAATTTCTCAAAACATCACGTGATAAATTAATATTAGTAATTACTTTATTGAATTGCCTTATATAGAACGCGTTCGATCTAAGCATTCTTTTATGTGTACCAAAATAATAGTAAAATAATAGCAAAAACCTCAATAAGTTATTGCAAATCAACGATATGAATAATTTATATATTCTTTTCTAGTTCATCATAGAAAAATTGTATTATTATTATTCAAGCGTTTCAGATGTCTTTTTGGCATCTGAGTCTATTTATTATTTAAAAATGTAATTGTTATAAACTCATTCATTTTGCATAAAATACACAATGGAGCTTCTATAAATTTTATCACCTTAGAAAACTAGATGAAACCGGTCAATTGGCAGACATTTTAAATATAAGGAACTACGTTTCTGCACAAATTAATTATGGTTTCTTGTACAGATTTAGAAAACACGAAATGGTACACAATTAATATGTATATGTAATATCATTAAATATATTTACTATTTCCTCTTGACATTATTTTCTCTGAAGTAGTTAACTAAAGAAGAATGAATAGTTTCTTTGCTCATTATGGATATTGTGTGTGAGTTAAGAACAATATTTTTATCTTATTTCATTATAAAACAAAATGGAAAATATTCATAGCTTTTACCTGTATTTGCCATCCAGCCGAGGTGGACTTTCTTTATATATATATCTCTTTATTAATGTTATTATACAGTAGGGGCCAAAATTGTGGACACTTTTAAAATTATGTTAAGTTTGTATGCTTATAGAAAATGTTACGTTGCACAAAATACAAAGTCTTTTGTATCATTTTAAGAGGTAGTACTAAAAATTCAATGTTTGAAGCACAAAAAGTATACTATGATAACTATCGATATTCATTATATACAGTGATAGCAGTGATTGTCAGTGTGAGGGTATCCTTCATTCTTTATTGCAGCTTCACACCGATGTTTCATTAAGCTGAAAATATTTTGAAACTCTTCGCTTCGTTATTGTATGATGTTAGAAATGATTATATCCTCATTTAGTTAATAATTATATCCTCCATTTTAAATCTGTCGAGGTCATCCTCGTGTTGGTGTGGTGTGGAAGTTAGGAGACAGGAGGCCAGCTCAGGTGCCATCCCTCGTCAATACGAGGTCCGTCATAAAAGCCCTCAGTGTGAATAGTGTGCGACGTTGTATTCATTTACTTGAATGGTATGTTTCTAATATTTTTAAGACAATCTATATTTATACTGAATACGCTTCGGTGAAAAATAGACAAAATTATGAGTGTAGAAATACATCTCTGCAGATTTTATAAAACAGAGGTGCGAGTGTTAAGGAGGCGTTATGAATAAATTCCCTTTTTCTTTACTTACGCAAGAGTAAAGTCACTCACTCATCGTTTGAGCTCCGCAGCTATTAGATTCGACGTACAAGCTTAAAGTTTGGTAAGAATGTTTCTTTTGTTCAGTAGAGATCCCCTAGAATGGATTTCGTTGAAATCTACTCCCAGGAGGCTTTGGGAGTGTGTGGGGGTTACAGGCATTATAGTTCAAAATGTTCAATTTCTGGACTCAATAAGCCTACAGGTTTGAGGTGAGTGACCATCTTTTCTTTTGAATAAAGACCGTGAAATGCAAAAAGGATTTTACGGAAATCAAATTTTCGAAATTGTTTGGGGAGGGTGATAGGGCAGTATAGATAAAAACCGTTTCCATATTTCACTTAACCTATTTATAGTAAATTAATGAAATTTTGTCTCTCCGCCTATGTATTTTTCATATGTCTTTTTATAAAATATATTATATGTTCTTGTTCATGTGTATTTTATGTATTATTTCCTGTTTTATCTTGGAGGGCAGGTTGCAGTTCCAGAAATCCTCTGGGTGAGTTTCGCCTTCAGGAAGATAAATAAATAACTAATAACTATGGGCAATCAAGAAACATGTTTCTTTTGCTGAAATACCCATAATGACGGATTTGCAGATATCGACTCCAAAGGGGCTGTGAGGTGGGTTGAGGGCGTTATAGATTACAAAGCTTTTCAGCTAATACCTATAGACTTGCAATTTCGTTCTTGATTCTTTCATTGAATAGCGATCCACTAAGAATGTTTTCTCTATGCAATCATAAAATATACAGTAATTAAAGTTAATATATTTATACAACATAGTAAATACTCAACCAAACAGCAATGTGGCTATAAAATTTATATTTTAAAGTATGTTCTATGAGTACTTATTCTGAACAAGTTATCTTCACAATTTCACTTCTCTTTGACTGAAGACTATTCAATATGGTGTATTCCACCTACGCACCAATGTTATATAGGAACATCCCTCCACAGAAATGCTGTTTGAATCAAACGTGATCGTGACTCCCAGACGGCTCTAGATCATACCACAGTGACCACCTCAAATGTCATTCCTTTGTTAAGGGCAGAAAATTCAACCTACTTGTAAAATGCCTTTGGCCAGCAGTGAACAGCAAGGTATTCAAAGGCCCTGGTGCAAAAATAGCATCAACAGATCACAACAATGCTTAGGTGATTTATTTTAGTATGTCTGGTGTCTTATCAATTGATAACTATTATAATGTTTTATTCATTCGTAAACAGCCCATGCTTTGAAATATGACCACTGCAGAAACTGTGTTGTTTAATTCTCTCTCTGATAAATGCACCTCAATCCAAATGCTCCCGGACACCATACATTGTTCCCTTTGCTAAGCAAATAACCAGCTGACAGTACGCAGCATCCAGTATTTTGGAATAGCAAAGACATAAACGATTAACTATTCTGTATTTAGAAATTGAAAGTAGTATGAGTTTGAAAAATACGTGTTGTTCTGGAGGACTTTTATAGTAAAGCCCTAAGGCTGTAAATACTAATGTAAGTATTTGACGTTTTCATTATCTCTTAATATCTTCTTCATTAGAAGTTACCGAAGTCATAAAAGAAGATGTATCATTCCCATTTTCAGAAAATATAAAGATCGTGGTTCTATGCTCTTCATGTGCTATGCAGACATAGTCGTCATTGGCATAATTGGGTGGCATCGCCAACGGCGATATCTTTAGTACAATAACTGTTGAATTCCCTTTAGTAGGCATCCAAGGCTGTAATGATACATTATCTAAGCCCACTCGGCACAGAGATTCTGCCTGATGGATCCAGATCATATGTAGGTGCAGGCACTGCCTAGACTAGTAACTGGATCCCAAACATCTTTTGTACCTTCCATTTGTTCATTCCAAGATAGACAGCTATTACTATCTTGAATCTCAGGATCACATTATATGGCTATCAGGCAGTGCGCCTTTGGCAATGTTGACTATTTCTGTATCTTTATTTTGTTATATACACCTTTGCAATTTGTCATACACGACTGACAACAACAACGTAAGCCCTCACCAACAAGTAAACTGGATCAGAGGTAACAAACAGAGGCTGACTAAGAAATTTGTCAATTTTGAGCAGTTTTGTTACCATCTTCTCTTTCTTGGCGTTGTTTACTCTTAAATGCACCACTGAGTAACTATTTTTATCTGCAATTTTAGCCGTCTAATTTATGGCTGGTTGCATATTATCGAAGTGCTGCAAACTTTAAAGGAAGGATAAATAATTCTGCGCAACAAAAGGTCTCTGGGAATACCTGACAATTATTTATTTACTTATTCAGAGGATCAAAGACTCACCCATCGGAGGGCTTAGAGATACAAATGATCCACCGGATAGACAGAAATATTTACAAAATGTAAATGAGTAAGAAAATTACAATGCTAGTATTATTACAATTATTTAATAATTATTACAAATAAAGTACTTGTTACTTAGCAGATACAAGTCGATTGCGAAATACTGAAACAGAAGCTAACCTCTATTAGAGTCATATTGTTATTAAATAGAATGTAACCAGGAAGGAATTGTTTCCTGTGTAGGTTTTAAGATATAATAAGTATGGTAAGATTCTGCATGGAGCATGAAGTTTTATTTTCAAGTAACTGTTTATAAAAATGAAAATTTTGAAAATAATATAAATTTTCAACAAGTAAAGTTCACAACACCATGCAAACAACGGATGAATTTAAGAGATTTTACTAAGTATACAAGTTCGGAATTACTTTCAATTATTGCCCTGATCATGCTGTGCTATGTGTAACCTTTTATACTTATATTAAATGTAGGAGAAATTATCGAAAGTTAGGCCTTGTTATTCAGGGTCAGGGTCCCCTTAGGTTTAAGGGCCCAGTGCACGGCACCGCCAAACCAGTAGCTACGCCATTTGGTATTAGCCAGCTTCTGAACATATCTGGTTTGCATCGGACTTTCTGGGGACTTAACATTTGATTCCCTTATAATTATAAATTTTTGGCAGTCAACGTCTTCTGGAAATTGATTTGATATACGTCAGATCTTTCGAGATAACAGCAACAAAGACTACTAATTACAGTTATTCATCATTTCAATATAAACTTTAAATAAGGAAAATTTCGAAATTTTTGGAATAAATTGTGAAACTTGTCGTTTTAATATTTAGAATAAAATACTAAATGAATTTATGATTTTTAACATCTTTTCCTTACCATTCAAGTATATTTTGATATCAAATTCAATGTAAATACAGCGATTTCCTTTTAAAACTTACCTTATCCGCTAATAAATAAATAATATCATGGAATTTTTAATCAAATAAATTACATATAACTGCTAATAAATCTATCACGTATTACTAGCTATTTTTCTATTTGTGTCTTCGGGTAATAGCGTTTTTTTTTCTTCGAATATCTTTTCCGCCTTTTTACACTTTTTCAGTACATTAAGTCCTGTCAATAAATGATATATAATGAGATAAACGCATATACGAACGAATTGAAAACAGAAAATGATAAATCCTCTTCAGTTTTACAAAAAGTGAAATCTTTTCGGGAAACATATCGAGGTCATATTTACCAAAAGGATTGACCAAGCTGTGTCAATATTGAAAAAAAAAAGAGTCAAGTTCTATATCTCTATCTACCGGAACTTATTTAGAGATTCCGATCACAAATAAATGTTCATTGGAAATCGAATTTCGAATCATTAGCAGAATCGAATGAATTTTATGAGCAATTAATAGAAAGATTTGCTTGCAGAGCAAACGAGAAATGATTTTATTACAGTTTAATTTCTATAAATATGTATTACCGATCTTGTGGATGAAAAGGAATCCGCTAAATGCGATTTCATTATCGAGATATGATTGCATGTTGGACGCTCAGAATATTAACTTGTTGGTGTTTAATATTTTCCATTAATCAAATGTAAGGAATACCAAATACATTTTGTTTTTAATGCATAGTTTTTAAGCTAATAGTGAAACTATAAGTTTTTTTTTCAATCATATTTTAACTTTTATTAATTCATAAGCAATTTTTTTTAAAAAAAAAATAAGAGCATAATATTTTTCTTTGACGAGGCAATTCTAAAGTTTAATCTTGTTGGTTATGTAATGCCGGACGGTTCCTGCTTACATCTGAAACCCCTTGTCTACCCATAGACCCGGCTAGGTGTGTGGGAGAAACTGAATAATCAACAGACATGATTTCAATCTAATTAATTTATTGTTACCAAAATATCAATCAGACACAATAACAATCTAATTAAGATAAATAATCAAATAGTAGAGCGCGGAGGTGAGTTCAATAACACGGGGATAATACTACGAACCCTCAACTGAATCTACGATAGCTCAAATACGCTCAATATAAACTACGTCGCACACTAATAAGCTAACTTCTAATTAATCAAGGCTCACGATACCTGTACTTCTATGAATAGGATCCTACCCTTGAATCTTGCAGGAGATCTTTATCGGGATTTATTAATCAATGTCGTCGGATCCACTCTTCGAAATCCTTTTTCCTGGACAATTCCAAAATCTCCTAATAATTCCACGATCTCCTTCAATCTTCAACTAACAAACTAACTCGCAAACTCTTTGGTAACTCCAACTTGCCAACTCTTCAAACTCGCGAAGACAGAATTTATATAATATATTTCATTTGCATAATCAAGCTTTCTTACTCGGTGAAAGTTCGTCGAGATAAAATATTTTTCCCCAGAAGAATCTCCAAGGTATTAGTATAGTCGCGGATAGTTCCATTACAGTTATTATAATGATTTCAAGAGAGAAAAAGGTAAATAAATCACACCTAAGTGAAATGAATAAGCAGAAATTGAATTTACTCTGCGTGTAATTGATTGACATATCAACCACGTTCCTTAAATATGTAAATCTCAACAAAAAAAAAAAAGAAATATGTTCAGGCCTAGTTAAATTTATATAATGTATAATTTCAGGACATTTTATTTTATTTTGCTGCATTATCGTCCTATCAAGAATACACGGCAATCAACGCTGTAAAAATATGTGACGCTAAGACTTTGAAATTTCGATAAATTTCTTGTATTTTTGGATGTAAAAAAATCGAATGTAGTTGAGTTAATTTAACTCATATCCAAGAATAATCTCTTTGCTTAAAACATCATAACAATTGTGGTTCACGACTGTCTTTATCCTTCTGTCAATTTTGCACCATGCAACGTCAGGACTTTGAAGAACTTCCATAAACGTGGCCTGCTCCTAAATAGATTTAACTCTCTGACAACTTTACTTTATTCCTGTGTGTGGATAAATTTCACTTACAGAAATTCTGATTTATCCATTGGGTGCTTGGGGCTGGTGCCCAGATAAGCTAAACCTAACCAAATTTTCTATTTATAAATTTTGATCCACCATTGCTAAGGGGGCCTGTAAATCTGCGCCCAGTACCAGAATTGAGCTTAAATTGGCACTGACCTACAGTATCTATTCGAGTAATATGATCTTATTGAGTAACAAATCGTTCTTTAACTTTTCTTACACTTTCGTTTTGCTAATCTCTAAAATCCGGGTGAAAACTATTAATCTTGGAGAGAGGATTTTATTCGTAAATAAATTCAACAATTTTTGTGGCTTTGATATCCATCTCTCTATTTAAATTAATACTCCATGATCAGATTTTTACTCTGTCCATTTTTGTTTTCAGCCAATATGAGAACATACATGTTTAGAATTTGGCTAAGGATTAAAAGGGACAATTCTTAACTTCTAAATTACTAACTATTTTGGACGATTATTATTCCATAAATCTTTAACTTACAAGCTGTTTTGTATTCTATAAGTCTTTTACTATGTAGAAAATAACTTATTTTATTAGTCTTTTACTGTGTAGCAAATTATCAATTGTGTCTTTTCTTTAACTAAATATCTAATTTTTTTTTATCTTTTACTGTGTAACAAATTATCAATTGTATCCTTTCTTTAACTAAATAGCTATTTTTTTTATCTTTTACTGTGTAGCAAATTATCTGTTCTATCATTTATTTACTTGTAGCAAATTACATATACCAATCTTTTACTATGTAGCAAATTCTCCATTCTATCAGTCTTTTAACTGAGTAACAAAATATTCATTGTATCTATTGTGCAAGTGGGTGGTCCGCAGATTGACATGAGGTCAGTTAATGTTTGAATGAGAAAACACAGCTTATTTATAGTTTTTGTTTTCATTCAGTAACAATAAATCTCATGTTCACGCACGCGCACATATTTCATTTTTTTTTTAAAAAATATGTATGCTATACATTATGTTGGTACATATGTTGGAAAATCACTTATACAGGCCTCCGATAGATTTATCTTTTAATTTCCTTTTTCTACTTCTATTTTCATTTTCAAGAAACACAGGGATGGTGCTCCAAGAAAACAACATTATTCCTTCCATTACAGATTTACAAACTTTTTTGTATGCGCATTATTTAAAATTTTTATTACAATTATTAATTTTCAATAAAATTAGATTTTTCATACTTTTATATTTTTGAAAATATGTATGTTATACATATCCCTGTGCCGTGCGCAGAACCGTTTTGATCGTACGCAGAGGGACCAGATTTTTTATCAGTAAAAATTTGTTAATTTTTCCATTTAATGCTTGTAAGTAATGATAATTACGATAAACACTGAAATAATAATTATGTGAAGAGATGATTAAAGAGGACACTCCTTCCCCCTTCATGTATTCCATTGATGTAAAGCAGAAGAAAAATGATCCAATCAGAGGAAAAATTCAATTTGGGAAGGACTTCTTGGTTTTTATATTTTATTGAAAAAGGAGTTAATGGAATCAACAAGCCTAAGACATTTTGAGTCGCTACGGTACCAATCGAATCAAAATTACCTAAAATGTGTAAAAAAGAAAACAAAATTGGAAATCTTCTGCTCCAAATCAATTACAATTTCAGACTCCACGACGCCTCAACCCACACGGACTTGTGTTGCTTTTTGGTAAAATTTTAATATGTACTTGTAGTAAATTTAAAGTTAATTCATGCATAATGGTCAAAAAACATTTTAATAAACCGTGAAATGTAAGCCTACATGATGCAAAACCTTTTTCAAGCCTCAATTTCTAATTCTAATGATACACATTTTTACTTATGGAAACACAAAGTTGCAGCTATTTGTTGGTCATCAATTAAACGTGTCTATTTAAATGTCACAAAAAATATCCGTCATTGAGCTTCGCAAGGCTATTTAATTTTCTCAAGAATTTAATGTATGACCTCATTTTTAAGGCTTTCGAGTAGGCAAGATTAATTCCATTATTGTGTCAATCATCGAAGCGAAACAACTTATTAACCTAACCATTTTTTTATTATTGATTTAAATCTATTAACCAACCATCACAAATAGCAGAAATTTACATATGAAAACACAGGAGTGACTTCAATTTATAAAAAAATCTTCAAGTTTAAACAGCTTATACATATATAATTTATTAAATGCTTTTTAATTTTCTACAAATTGTATTTTTTATAAAATTAATTAAAATTTATTGAAAATTCAAAACATTTTTAGAGCGATTTCTATTGTGAAAATTCATTTTCATTTGAATAATTACATTTGTGGAATACTTTTATAGAAAAAGTAAAGATTTCATGGATAAAAAGTAAAATGTTGAACTTGCTTATAGCTTTCGGTAATTTTTATCATTGTGTAAACATAATTTTGTGGATATTAGCAAATATTAAATATAAATTTAATGAAATTTTACTTACTACTCCACTTAGGTAATGCTACTTGCAAAATAATTTTCAATCACAGTTATTTGTATTAGACTCCATTTTCTCTCATAGACGTTATGTAAAGGAATTTACTGTCTAAAATTTTGGAATATTTATTTTTAAGGGTATTATTTACATTAATTTAAGTTATTTATGGTGAATCACCATTTGTATTTAAGATTATTTTCATCAATATTCATCACTTAATTTTTTTTTGTAATACTGTATTTAGAATTAAAAAAAATATTTTTTGTAACGTTTTGTATGCCACTAAATACCCTCCGAGTACACACAGAGTACGTGTTTGTTAAATCAGTGGGTCCGAAAGTCTTGTGGGCGGTCGTAGCAGAAACCACAAGTGCAGGGGGCTGTAGAATATTTTCCTCCCCCCCCCAGTTCCATGCCTAAATTGTGGAGGTGGAGATAGGTGGTGTCGCCATCTATCATTAAGAAGTCCAACCTGTCTCACAGGCTCTGGCAACTTACTTTACCTTCGGGAAGGACTCGACAACAACAACATAACATTTTGTATCCAAGACACTATTTGTTGATTTTATTCGCCTTTCGTCTTTTTTCCCTTAAACGTCTTCTTCCTCAGAAGTTTTATTTATAATACTTTTTGAGCTAAATTTCTATATCATCAAAAAAATCATTATATTTGAGTTACATTTGGGTAGTAATTTTTTTTTTTAAATTTCCCGCTTAAATCTCATTTTTTAACATTTTATAACTCAGAAAAAGCTTATCCACTTTTACTTTAGTAAGAGATATAAATTAATTTCTCTTAATTTTTTGTCACTTGGAGTGTCTATTTGTGACCTATTGGCGTTGGTTTATTGGCAACCGATCTCGTAACTTTGAGCCTCGGTCAAACATCGAACTCCATTTTCCAAACTCCTACATCATCCCAACATAAAGATTTTTAGACTCCGTAGAATTAATTCATGCCTTTTGTACTTAAATATCGTATAGGAAACAGCATTGACTTTAGTCGTATGCAAGATGGCACGAAATTCAGAGCTGTCTGACTTCGAAAAGGGCGTAGTTGTTAAATACCATAGAAATGTTCGATCCTTAAGGAACATACCAAGTAAGTTAATCATTTCAAATTCGACAGTGGCTTTTGTGAATAAAAAGAGGAAGTTGAGTGGTGATTGTTGGAATGTAGAGTCGGGAGACCCATAAAACTAAAAGGCAAAGATCGACGAGTGTCATCCAAAGAAATTCAGAAAAACGGCACCAAACTGGTTGCCCACATATTATAGGAGTTCCAACAAGCATCTCGAACAGTTGTTTTCATAAATACCTTCTGCAAGGAAGCATATTTGCTTGGTTTCCATGGTCGTGCTGTCATCCATGTGCCTTTGATTACAAAATCCAAGCACGTTACTCTGTTGAGGTGGTGCAAGACACTTCAAAATTGGACCGTAGATAGTAGAAACAGGTTTTTTCGAGTGAGAAATTCAGTTGAATGGCAGAGTCTGGGTCTGATGTGGGCTTTGAAAACACCTTTTGTCAGAATATATTGTGCCTTCAGTAAAGTTTGGTGGAGGTGGAATAATGGTTTGAGGATGTTTCTCGTGGTATGGACTGGAACGCTTAATCCCAATTCATGGTAAGCTCAACGCCGACTCCTACTTCCCTATTTTAGACAACAATGCGCTTCCTACGCTTGGGCAATTTTACGGGTTGGATCTTTGTTAATTTCAGGATGACAATGCCACTTATCATGTTGCGAGGTCCACCATGGATTGGTATGATGATGATGAGAGAAAATGACTTGGTTGGCCTACCCAGGGAGTCCTGGCTTGAATCCTGTAGAAAACCTCTGGGACGAGTTGATAGCCGAATTAAGGGGTGAAGCAACAATCCAAACACGGTGGAAGAACTTATATGTCTTCTCCAAGCGAATTGGAAGAAAATACCACTGTCCATGAACCAAACACTTGTGGAAAGCATTTCCCGCGGAAGATTAAGGCTGTAATTGTCTCAGGTGGAGGCTCTACCAACCACTGAATATGAATAAATTTTGTTTATCTCTTTTATCAGAAGTGTCCAATTACTTATTGGTAGATAGTGTATTATCAATGAAATGTTGCTACTAATAATATAATACTAATGAGATATTAGTACTAATACGAATCTAAAACCAATGAGATGCTGATACAAATAAGATAGCAATACTATGAGAAATGCTAGCACAAATATAATGCTCGTACTAATGAGATGTAATAGTAGTACTAATACAATTTAAATACCAATGAGATGCTAGTACAATAAGATGATGTTGCCAATGAGATGCTAGTATCGGTGAAATGTTAATGATAATGAGATTCTAATACCAACGAGATTCTATTAGTAATACGATTCTAATACAAATGAGATGCTGGTATCAATAAGACGCTAGTTCCAATTCAATGCTAGTGCAAATAAGATGCTAATGCTAATGAAGTTCTAGAGCAAATAAAATGTTAATTCCAGTTAGATACTAGTACCAATGCGATACTAAAGCCAATGAGGTATGCTAATACGATTTTAATATCAATGTTTACTTGTATAAATAATATATTAATGCCATAGATGTTAGTACAAATAAGATGTTAATACCAATTCCGATGCTAATGCCAATGAAAAAGACAGCTCAAAACTAAGTTCAGAAAGAAAGGAAAAAAAACTGCTTCAGAAACAATCGATTTATATCATTATGTAAAAATCCAACAATAATTATTTATGGCAATTTATCATCGCCTCGCTTGAAACACACAGAAAAATAGAAACAAAAATGCAAACTTTTTTCAATCTGGCAGGAATTCTACACATATGCTTCCTCTATCCAGTTTTAAAAAAATAATAACAAAGTCAATAAATCAAGGTAAATAGCTCGCGAAAACGTCGAGTTGCATCTGTTTCAACTTCACGCGAAGTGGAATTGGCTTTAGCAATCACGGCTTCTTTTTAAGTGTCAATGAATTGGTTATTAATGGGCTGAAACTGTCAGTTCGATAGGGTTGCCCTTTGTCATTGAGTAACGTTCGCTCATTGATGGAAATGAACTCGGGAATGGATGGGGTACGTTGGTGGTCCTTCAGGAGGATACATTTATATACAGTGAAGGCGTAATAGATGTTTTAAAATAATTCGATGCTTTTATTTTGATCATAATCGTAGAGGTAACTTTTTATTTAAACTTAATTATTTATTAATCAGAGAGCGGTCACGAGGGGCACAGAGCCACCCCAGGCTCACGAAACCTTTAATTCTGGGGAAACTGTTTATTTGTTACCAACGACCTCTTGTCAGTATTCTCCTATATGATAGTCTTCATGGAAACTAAATTGAATTTGTCACATATCTCCCTCTTTTTGGGGAATGGCAAACATTTTTTACAATCTAATATATTCGGAATGACTGAATTTCCCGCGCGACCCTTTTTATTCCAAAATATTTACTAGGAAAAGGCTACATTTCCCACTGTGAACGTCTTAGTGGTTTTGACTGCTATGCTGTACGATTCATTACGATTTATAAATGTAAACGAATAGAACATAAAAAAAAAAGAAATGGGCTTCTGCGGTCTTTATAGGATGAAGAAACTGATCAAGCAAGGGAAGAACTAGATGAAATAATGGATATTAATCACGATAGCGAAAGTAAATTTGAGAAAATGCGATGAACATGAAACGTTTGAGTTGAAAGGAAAATTTTCGAATGCTACCTCAAAAACTCTATCAAGAAAGATATGAAGCCACAAGGGTACCACAATACACACTGCAACCTGTCAAAAAGGCACAAGCAAGAAAAAGTTCAACATGTTATTTGTCGATCATCAAAAGGCAGTAAAACTTCAATAAGTGGAACAAAATATGATATTTTTGCCTGCAAATATCATTCCTGTAATGTTAGCGGAAAGTGTCGGTGATTTGTGTCCTTTACTGAAGTCACGCACATTTGAAACATTTCAGTTCAGTTTGTTATTGGGATTTTTCTCAAATCATTTTTCAAAGAAAAATTGAAAATTCCTTACACGTAAGAGTATACTTTCTCTTAAATTAATTGTTCCCTGGAATTACGATTTGTATCTACAGTAAAAATAATTATGAAAAAAGGAATGGGGTGACCCTGCCACCCCATTCTTTTATATATATATAAGAAATACAAGCAAAAAAAAAAGGTTTTATTTTCCAAGATTAAGGTAAGAAATATCAAAAATAAAAACAGAAATAAAGAAATGTGCCATTTACTTCCGTAATTATTCGTGCCTACTAGATAAGAAATGTAATATCTTGCGACGGCTTGAACCACAATTGTTAGACGTATAAAATAAGGAAATTTTACAGTTATCCGACATTATGGTAGTGTACAGAGCTGTCTAATTTTTGAAGTGTGGTAAAAGCGAGAATTTTTTTGATACATTTTAGTATTAAAGTTACAGTATACAGTACAAAGTTTAGTATATATTTTAGTATCAAAGTATATATTACTTATTTTTGTAAAGACTGCAATTTATATCAGATCACTTATTATCACATGTACAGCTATAGAACAATAACAGAAATCGTCTTAGATCAAATGAGTTTTTCAAAAAGGTGGACTTTTTAAAAACGTGTAACCTCAAATTCATGTAAAAAAAGATTTAAAGGTGTATTTATGTACTTAAATTTTTTTCTTCTAATTTTCCACTTGAAAAACGACTTAAAATTCTTAGATATAGGAATAAATTATGGAATTTTGTCGATTTCAATCACAAGAATCTTATAAACTGTTTTATATTTCTTAAGATCGTTTTATCTTTATGCATTATCTAAAAAAAGAAATCGATTAGTTTTTCATGAAATTTTAATTAGTTTTATTTTTTCCTAAAGGTACTGAAACAGAAAAAAGTACACAAAAATGAGTATTCCTTGATATAAAAGCAATAACTTCGAAAAATTCATATTTAAAAAAATGAAAAATACTTACAAACTTTCTAGCATATATATGTTTGTTTTATGCATAATGAAAAATTAACACTGAGATATCAATTAACCGAGGTGTTTGGAAGATTAATTCGATTAAGTGCAATGAAGGGGAAAATTTATAAAATCCTTATTTGTAATGATTTCAAATAAAAATGTACAAAATCATTCACATTTGTAAATTTTCAAAGCAAAAGTCTTACAACTTACTATGTGATTGAGAGAGAGAATTTCTTTATTTTGTTTCATTAAGGGCCTTTTTATCCACGCACACATTTTAATTTATCTCATTTTATTTTTTAATAGATAATCTTCAAAGTTGTTTTATAAATTGTGGAAACAAATAATTTTATTTTAAAACACAATCGGACAACAATATTAACATTTCTATTACCTTTGATATTCCATAATAAAATAATTTAAATAGCGAATGTAAGACTAAAGCTTATTATTTCTAGTTAAAAAGAGAACAAAGATTGGGTACTTGATTTCCGTTTTCTGAGCTTCATTATTTTGAAATGAAGTTTATCCTTGAAATTTTTCAGTATCATATTATCTGAAGGTTAAGTTTAAGCAGACATGCGTCGCCTGCTGAATGGCACTTCATACCGTGTAAATCAATAAAGAATTAGTATTAATTCAACAACTGACACATGCAACTATGGGAAGAAATATTTTTTCAAACAAATTATATTTTCATCGTTCATTTTAAATAATTTTTCTCTTTCTCTCTCTCATACATATATGCACGCTTTATAGCAAGAGCCAATTGGAACCGAACTCTGGGGCCTCGTCTCGTTCTGGACTCAGAATTCCGAAGCCCTAGATCAAGGCCTACAATCATACCCCATCATTATTCCTTTAGTTGAAAGGTAGCAGTCCGTTTGTGCATAGGTTTGTGAGATTGTGAGACACGTACATTTATTTGTTACGGGTTAACGTTTGTACGAGTATTTGTAAAATTGTTTATCTCTCTAACAACGCTGTAAAGCTTAATTTACTGTCAGTAGTCGATTTGATGATCATTCATTGAAAAATTGATTAAATAAAACTGTGTATAACGAAGTTCCAAGAAAAGAAAGTTCTTAACTTTACATTTCAAATGATTTTTTTTGAGAAATAATATTGATTTATTTAATATTTTAAAGATATTCTCTCTCTCTCGTAAAATATGCTATTTGAAGATTTTGTTGATTTAGCGAGAATGATTCAAAGCAAAACATCTAAATCATAAACAATAATTAAAAAATTAAATAATGTTTATAAATTTCTGATTTTCTGTATTATTGTCTAATTTAGGTTTGATTTTTAAGGTGAAAGAAGAAAATACTCTTTTTATTTTCGATCTTTCACCGCTTGTTTTAATCCGTTCCACATATATATGTATATCCAAATGTGATAAGAATTTAATTATATCGTAAATTAGAAGTATTAAAGATATCCAATGATACTTTATCAATTAATTAATTCTGATTCGAAACGTGAAAGACTTCATCATTAGATTTTGGAATCGCTCATTTGGTTAAACATTGGATTAAAATTCTGAAGGGAAAACATGTAAGCCTTTTATTTTGATATAAAAATGTTCTATTCTTTTTTTTTATCTCGTTGTGTTTACTGAAAAGTGACTAATTCTCCATAACCAATATTATAATATCTCTTGGATATGTTATCTGGAGGACGTTAGCATTATCATAATTTATTTAAATTGATTATTTTGCCATTACATAAGAGTATTCACATTAAATAAACATGTTTGTATTTGCAAAGAATTAATAGAAATGTTTATATCATTAAAGCAAAGACTCAAAATATGAGCCTGAATTATATTTATAGCATACCCGTTATCTCCTTCTTGGGTGTTTAATTAAATTTGTAGATAAAAAATGTCACGTATTTTTTTCAGGAAATTCGTAATTTATTTTTCATATACTACGTACATCTGCTATCGAATGTCATATCGAAAAATCGTATAAATTGTGCAGTAGTATTTATAATAAAATAGAATATGAAGTGAATAGATTATATAGAAGGGAATAGAAGTCAGTGAATAGATTGCAAAAATCAACATGATAATCCAGGAATTAGCAGTAAATTGTTTGCAAATATACCAGTAGGGGGGGGGGCAGCACAACCTAACTGTATGACGTTCTTTTCGAATTTTTGAACATGCATTAAAGAATTTATGAAGAGTATGCCAAAAGCTGTTAATGCCATGCTGACAATATTTTCAGATTATCAAGAAGTTTTAGTGTTCATTTACTCAAATGAGTTGCGCTACCTCATATTGTATCATATAGTATCTCTGCAGAAATCTGAATATCGAAGAATGAAAGAAATCCTGTTCCATTATGACAATACCACTCAATCTAAAAGAAAGTTCTAAAAGTTTCGGTGACTTCTTTCATTCATTCATCTTACAACACTCCAAGCGAATATAACCCCCCCCCCCCGTTTAATCGTTTTACATTGTACCTAAAAGTTTTGTGACATGCTGAGCATGAGGAACCATTGGCGTCTGAGGCAGAACTCAAGCAAGTATTGGAAAACGCATAGAGAGGGGATAAATGTAAACAGCGATTGTGTGTGTTGAATGAAATTAGGCTATGTTTTGAAAAGGAATAATGATTTATTTTATGCTTTAGGGAACTTTTATCGTTAATATATTTAGAATATTTTTTAATGATGAGAAGGAAAAAAAAACATTTTTACCCTTCATAAATAGCATTTTTAACACTAGAATTTTAGAACTTTTCTATTTTATTTTGATTTTATTCAAAATAAAAATTTTCACCTTATCCTACCGCAATAATAAACTCCCCTAAATCCTCTCTTTCTGGTCACCGTTCCCTTCTCCAAAAAAAGAATAATTCCAAAACTATCTATCCAGTCAATTTATAAAACAATTTACAAACAAAAGATACATATATTATTAACAATATTCATATAATGACTTAAAAAAGTACCAACTTTTTACTGTATAGTAATGTTTTTAACTACACTGCCAATCAACATGTTGTGTTTGGGATGCAATAAATAACATGATACATTAAAAGACTTAAAAAAAGTATTTTCTTAAGTTTACCTTAAACTTAACGCAAAACTTTTCATTGCTCTGTCGTAAAAAAAAAAAAGAGAAAGTTTCTATTAAGATCACAAGTTTTCGATTTATTCTAAACCATCATTCCTGAACCCTTTAGTTCGATCACAAATGCTGTTACACGGCTTTTTGATGTCCAAAATACCCCTATTATACATCTGACATATTCTAGCTATCCATCAACGTCAAAGTATTAATAAAAAATACTCCAAAAGCTATCATTTTTCCACCATAAAACTCTATCATTGGAGTATACTATACTTGCAATCCCAATTAAGAGTATATGGAAAACCGTAGAACCCCTATTAATTTTTACCAGAAGCCAAAAAGCTACTTTTTTAAATCTGGATATGTCTCTTATCAATCTAACTACTGTTATTTGTTGTGTTTTCAAAAAACTGGACAGCCTTCCACAGAACTTTGAACTCTATCGGTCATTTTCGTGTCATTGGACACCACTACGCTTGTCATAAAACCCTTGTCCTCTGGAAACGACAAGCACAATGGACAAAGATAAATTGACCTCCGAGCGATCCGAGGTTGTTCGGAGTAGTCCTGTTATTCATCTTGTGGCCGTTTTAATAGCTCTAATCGATTTCTTTTACAGTGATAAATTACTAGAAACATTAAAAAACGCTTAAGTGGTTCGATGAAGGATGTATTTAAAATTGGATACTAATAAGGAAGATTATAATTTGTTCAGGAATTAAACGGGTATTTTCGAGAAATTTAATGTGTTATTGAATTATGTGAAATAATGATAAATTGACTTTCGCGTCGAATTAAAAAACGATTTTGCTTTAAAGTAGATGAAATTGAGTGATTAAATTCCAGAAAGCTGAGATTGAGAGTTTTTTCTCCTGTTTTGTATGGGGAATAAAATGCTTTTATGTACCATGCCATGAAGATTGTGAAAGGAAAATGAGTTCGTCATAAAGATTACTTACCAGAATAAGTTAGTAAAACATAAATATACATAAAATAGAGAAAAGTATGGTAAAAGAAAAAAAAATGACGAAGGAAAGAAAATTTTAAAATAAATTATAAAAGTATATATATAAGAATGAAATAAAACAAATAAAAATAAATAATACATTCATAAAAATTCAAATGATGAGTTTGTTAAACCTTTTAAACGACCATTTTTTTCTAGTAATGCTATGTCAAAATATTTTTGGAATTGATACTGATTAATAAAAAAAAATTCATTTAGCTTATTACATTAAAGTATCCACAACTACCCTACAATTGTGAATTTTGCCAAAAAATTTACAATTTTTATGATTTTATTTTACAGGCCATCTTATTAGCTTTATAAAAATACCAAATGTATTAATTTCCGTTCGCTAGAGCAAAAACTACAAGTGTTTTAGTAAACGCAGATGCCATTACTTTAAGCAAGATATATGTCATACTTTAAAAAGCGTTTTGCTCGAAATGTGTTTTTTTAAGGCTCAAACGATGAAAGCGATTGCTCAAAGTTTTGAAAGTAATTAACTGAAAATTTTTGTGTATGTTCTGTATAATAGTAGAAGTGTTTTAACATTCATATTTATCAATCCCGTTTTATTACAAAATTTACCCCCAGTCCCTTATGTTAATATACTCACTGTTATTTTAAGCAATTGCATATAATAACTAAGATAAAGTGCTCTAGTGTTTGTAAAAATGAAAATATCTCTGAACCTGAAAGTCATTTCAAAAATGTATAACATAGCAACACATCTAAATTGAAAAAAGTTTCATTTACTTTTGGTACAGAATGGGCCCCGTTTATGTTATTTTCTGTACATTTTAACCATTTTTCCTCATTTTAGTAATAATAATTTATTTTTCTCTTCTTAATTTTAGAATATATTTCTTAAATGTATTAAACAAATCTAAAAACAAAACAAAAAAAATCCCTATATCTCCATTTTTTTAAAAAAAAGTTGTGGCAGTAGTTGGATACCTTAAAAAGAAAATTATATATTACGCTGGTGTAATGAGTTATCCTCAATCATTTCACAAAAAATATTTACAATACAACTTGTATATAAATGCAGTTTTTTAAAATTGAAAATAATATTAACTTTGAGTCTCTCATTCAATTAGACGTAAAAATTAACCCGTAACATTAAAATAATTACAGCATTACCTAGGTCGAGGCAATGAATGCTGTTATAATTTGCACCGAGGATAAGCTCAAGCTAGATTTTTCAGAACTATCTCGGCACGCGCGTATACATGTTTAATGTATTGTCAAGGGAAAGCAATCCCATAATTTAATGTAATATTGTCTCGATAATATTTCAAATAAAGCATTAAAAAAGCTTAAAATCCTTAAGAGACTTTGCGGTTTCTTTTGGGGTTCAAATCCAAAAACATTTCTAAATACATATACCTCCATCGTTAGTCCCATTCTTCCAGTACGCTGCACCCATTTGAGCACCAGGAAAGCCTACGACAAAGGAAAAAATTGGCCTCGAAAATCATCACCGGAGCTGTCTCATCTACAAACAACATCAAAGCTGAAAAATAATGTGGCCTCCCCCCATTAGAAAGCAGAAGAAAATTATCTACAATTAAATTCACAATATGAAGCCTCCCGGATGACCATATTTCCAGCAGAACTTTCAAAGCGTGGAGCAATAAATCTGGGCTCAAAACATCCTCAACCCTGCAACAAGACCAGGAAATCGGAGAAAATATCAACCTTCAGCACAAGTCATTGATATTCCGAAAGAAACTTCACGCACTCTGTATCTTCACCCGAAGACAAAGGTAAATCTAAACCTCCTACGACCCTGCACTAAAAAAAGAACCTGCCTCGGTAATCAAAGAAAAAAGTGACCATACCATCGAACAACTTACCACCCAAACTCAAAATCTGGCAATCGCCTACACTGACGGCTCATCCGACTCAAATCTTGATAGCGGAGGTGCAGGTGTCTTCTTTATTTCTCCAAACAGAGAGCTTGAGTGCCATAAAATTCAAGTAGGGAAAATATCATCTAACTACGCATGTGAACTCATTGCTATAACGAACTCATGCATTGGAGATTTTCCTTTATAAAAGCTTCCGAGAATCCAGCGGCATCGTCATCTTCACAGACTCAAGATCTGCGCTACAAGCCATCCAGAAGGGCAAGTGCCAAATCAGCCACAAAATTATCCAATCCATCGACAAAACTATCACACAAAAGAGATCCTTGCACGCTACAATGGGCAAGCGATGGATTGCCAAAGAATCCAGAATCTACCCTCAACCATCTAACCTCATGGACCCTCATCGACGCCAATGCAGTTGCCAGCCAATGGCTATTCAACAATAATTTGAAATATTCCATCCCATCTCTAAATAGCAACCGTACAATAGCATCAATAATAACTAGACTTAGAACAAAGCACGTAAAAGAAAGGAAAATCTCAACTGACGGACAAAGAAGTTAAACAAATCATTGCCCAAACTACCCTAATGTTCAACTGTCTCCACAACATATCCTCAGCTGCTCAGCAATTCAAGCAATGCTTTTCAAGATCAGCCCAGAAGACCCAGAAGATTTGCTCTTCTCTGATAAAGCTGATGGGGTTGTCGAAGCTGTTCTCGATAACTTCAAAGCGATCTAAAGCTTTTTTTATATTAATCTGCACATCATGGACACGCCAACAACAACAACAATGTAATAATGGGATTATTAATTTATTAAATTTGCTTGAAATGTATATGATTGTTTAAAATCACTTCAAAGCATTATGGATTATTTGTAAACATATTAAAGGTTATTTTATAGGTCTTTTTTCAATTTTTAGTCATTGTTATATACGTGAGTGAAAGAGAGCATCAAAGAACTGTTATTGATTTTCCTGCATTCGTTTCTCTCGTAAGGTATTGAGGAAACTAATTTCACAGTATCCTGTGGGGGTGTTCGTAGAATATCCGTTTTCCGGTTCATTCCGTGAAACTTCAGATAACAATTCCAACAAAATAACTTTTTCTAAGATATTGGAAAGCAACCCTTTTTCGTTAATCTACTGTTTCCTTAGTTTCTATAAAAATAGAAAACCATTTCGAACTTTAAAATATGTATTCAAATCATATTACGATCCATTACACACAATAAAGAAAAATCCTTCTAGGATAAATTTCTTAAATTTTAAATTTTAAACATTTCTCATCAACTCACGCATACAGATAACAGTAAAATTTAGTCATCAGTGAATTACAAAGGATCTTCATCTTCAATAAGATTACAAATACGGATGTTTGGTATTTATTGTTAAAAAAAATTTATATCCGCCGTTATACTTTGTGTCTCTGTATCCTAATTCCATTTTATTATTTTAGACCCCATTTGAACTACTCGGGTTACTAATCCCTTAAAAATATAGCATAATATTTCATTAACAATTACTTATGATTTACATTTAGCAAATTAAGAAAAAAGTTAAAAATTCCTTATACACTAGTGTTTCTGTAACTGTGGGGCGTATTAGCCCTACAAGGGGGCGTGAGCATATAGAAAAGTAGAAAACAAAAGATTATTTAAAAAATATTAATTTACTAAAGGTATACAAACAAATACATTCCGACATAATTAAAAAAAATCGCACATTTACTCTGACATAATACACTTAAAAATATATCAGTACTGTGTATGGGCAATGTATTTTATAATTAATATAATAATACTAAGTTAAGCACAAGTTTAATAATTACCAGTGACCCCATGGTCTTGTCATATATGAAATTATATGCAAAAATTAACACTTACTTTGATAATTTGTACGATTTATAATTAATCCCTTTCATGCCGATTAAAAAGTACGCGATTCACTCCCGAATGCCACCGTTTAACACTTAGGCCACCGGTAACACGTATGTAGTATATTAGTGGGGGAGGAATAAATAAGCAAATTCTCTGAAATAAGTAATCCCTTCGCACAAACACACACACTGTCAATGTCATTTTATTCCATTCCAAAGCCTTTAGAATAACTTCATGGATAGCAGTTCACAGAAAAGACCGTATTTCCGAAAGTTGTATATATTCGTCCTGGGCAATTAACGCACTGGCTGAGCAAGACGTTTATGTACGCCGGTGGCATTTAAATAGATTAAAATCGTATTTTAGTTTAGCGTCAATGTATAGTATTATTGAATTCAATACATTGTTATTGTATGGAGGGGGGCGATGAAAATTATGATTGAATATTGGGTCGCAAACATTTAAACTTTGAGAAGCACTGTTGTACACTTAGCAGACATTACCAAATGTTGTTAAATCATTAAATGTTTATTTCTTTGCTGTTTAAGAGAACCGCAGCTTCGATGTAATAATTATTTACGAGATTTATATACCAGCAAAAGTAAAAATAATACTAATCATTAATTATTCCTTTAAAGCTTGGCTTTTTAGAGAAAAAAAATTTTCCCTTCAGTTTTAATTAGATAAAACTTTTTTACAAGCCTTTTGAAGGACGTTTTTACTTTTAAAGAAGATAGCATGCAAACATTAAAGAATTAGCTTGACTTATATAAGAAATAATGGCCTATAAATGTTTTTCATTTAAAAAAATCGTTTGTCACATGTCCCAAAGTCGCAAAGCACGATTATTTTCATTAGAAGATAAAAAGACAAAATAATGAATTTCCAACATTTATTTTGGAAGAAGTGTTGCAATAATAATAAATTTGCGCGCACACATAAAAAATAAAGCAATTAACTTCAAGATAAAATAATTAAAAAATAAAACCATTCTAAAAGGTAAATTTCGTTACTAGTGAAAGAATAGTAACGTAATATTTTAGCAAAAAATGCTAAAGATTTTAAATTTTGCAAATTTACGTCGAGTATGTATTTGGAATAAAATTATAACATGATTATACCTCAAACTACTACGCATTACCTTTAAATGAAATTTTCAAGCAATGTTTTTAACCTTGTGTGTCGGCAAGATCAAAAGAGACAAACGAGGTTAAAGATATAGAACGGGGTCTGGGAAAAGGACATTAAATTAAAACTTGTTCTCACAGGCACAACATAATTATAAAATTTTAAAATATCAAGTCGTTTTTATGATATATATATATATATATATTCGTTAAAAAGAATTTAAAGTAATAATTAATATCTGTCTTTAATTGATAGTCTCAACTTCTACCTAAACTTAAATAATGTTGAAAAATGCGTCAAAAAAAGAAAACAAAAACAATATATATACAGTAGAACGTCGTTTATCCGAATCAATTGGAACCGGACACCATTCAGATACGCGATTGTTCGGATAACCGAAAACCCAATGCGATCCATGCAGTATTGAACACTATAGCAATACTGAAAATCATCACATGCGGGAAACGTGCTTGAAGAAAAAGCAAAATAGGTGCAAAATGTCGCAATTTTACCTTGATTGTGGAAAATAATCACTTATTTTTCGCTGTACCATTGTACACCTTCGTTTTTTCACTGCAAGGTTTCTGATTCTCTTCAGCAGTAGTAGTTAGGACAGCACTCTAATGGTTGTTCGTACCATTCCATAGCAGTCTCTAACGCAGAAAAAGCGTCAGCATTTGATGGATCTTTGTTACTTTCGTTGGTGATGTCCTCGTTGTCGTTTCATCGTCGACAGGGTTGGATTCTTCTTGCACGGAAGTCACTATCTCGTCCTTATTTAGCATTTGAAATCCACAGTCTTCTGCATCGCATGCCATCCAGGTTTCTACATCAACAAAACTCAACAAAAGAGTACATATACATCCCCTCACTTGGAAAAAACTGACCTAATATTCCGCGCATATGTTTACCAAATCACACAACTGAAATTCCCCAAATATCCCTCATCTTGGATTTTTCCCGTCACTTTTGGCTTCACAAGAAACAAATGTTGAGCATTGTACTGTTCGAAAACGTATCCGGACTTCGGTTCGGATATTTGACGGATCAAAACTTCTCTACAAGAGAGAGATGAATTAACATGATTAGTACATTAATACTTAAAAGAATAGCAACTGCTAGATATATATATATATAATCAAAATTTCTCTACAAGAGAGAGATGAATTAACATGATTAATACTTAAAAGAATAGCAACTGCTATATATATATATATATATCTTGTACAGAAGCGGTAAGGTTTTCTTTACTGGTGATTATTATCTTTATTGCTGATGTCGTTATAGTTATATTGACGAGGCATGTTTTTGAGGACAGATATCAGATATTAATTTCACACTTAGACACTTAATTACGACTCAAACAAAGCAGAAGCGACATGGTACAAATAAGACACACCTGCGTTTTACATGACGAGGACAAGACGCGGACGAATTTTCAAGAGAATCTCAACTTTTATATGAAACACACAGACCGGAAGTTCCAAAACTCATATAATATCTTGTGATTAATGGAAAAATATCGTATGGAGGTTATTACATAAGGAATGATAGAAAAAATGTTGAGTGCATAATTTTGGAGGTATTAAAGTTGTGATTAAATCCCATTAGGCGGGTAAGCTAATAGTTAATTATTTCCGCTGAAGTCCTGGAGGGTAGAGACCATTACAAATTAAAAAGCTTTTAAGATGAAACGTGAATTATTACATATATAATACTTGTATATTTTAATTACTTATAGAAAACGGTATCCAATCAACAAAAAGCAAAACATTTTGAAAACATTTGGCATTTTTTTTTTAAAAAAAATTCTAAAAAATGAGAAATCCTGGTGGTGATAAAAAAAAAATTAATAAATGAAAACCCAAAAGATGCACCCCTTATTTAAATTAACCTATCAAAGCTTAGGATAGAGCTATAAGGTTAAACATGTTTTAAGGCTCTATTGTTTTGCTTTTTCTTTGTTAAAAATTACAGAGCTTTATATATGTGTGAGTGTAATAACGGCCGACCCACCTAGTATGGTGGTTATGACACTTGGCTTGTAATCGAATGGTCTCGGGCTCGAATCCCGAATAAGGCAAGGATGTATCTTTAGAAAAAGAAATCTGACTTTCGCCTAAAATGGATTCCCGTCTCGAATGGAAAGCAGCGCACCCCTTCTGTTCCATGATGGGATCATCGTTTGTAATAAAAGTCTATATTCTTCTGTGTTTGTATTGTATGTTTCTGTTCATATCTCTCTTGTCTTCCGCATGTCCCAGTATGAAACAAATAACAACAACAGTGTAATAATGCTCCATTTAAAAAAATTTTCAGGGATAGTCTTTAGTTTATGATGATCTTGAACCCCTCAAGAGACTTTGTGCAATACTTTTCTTTTACTAGTTGCTACAAAATTTATAACTAGAAAATCTGGCTAAGTCCAGCTTATCCGGGCTCCTCAGAACCCTTCCGGGCCCCTGGGTGACAACCCAAAGCGCCCAGTAGATAAACCGGACCTGATCCTGAGCCTGCCCCAGGATTCAGTAGTGTAAGTTATACCAGTGCCCCATCACTATGTATATACATAAGTGCCCCTTTTTAGATCACTATAACTTCATGATGCAAAAATTTGACTGCAGTTTCAAGTGTTCAACGAGATTAAAAAAGATATATATTTAATGTCATTTTCTAAGTTACCTAAATAATAATACAGAATAATTTTTTTTACCTGAAGGTCAGAAAAGAGGAAAATATCAAGAATTTAATGAAGCATTTCCTTCTAAAAATTATTTCTTCAGAAACTGTTTTAATTTGTTATCCAATACCTGACTTCTATTTCTAGAATCCATCTATCAAAATTAAATAAGTCTTCTAATTTAAGATTTGATTTATGCTATAATTATCTGTCAACAAAAGTTTTCAAATATTTTGGTCTTTGACTCCTAAAATATTTTGTCTGATTCCAACTTTCTAGTTATGAAGAATATTTTGATAAACTGAGATATGCGTGCATCTATCAGCTTTTAAAAAAATCCAACATCTGAAGCATTCAAACATTTATTTTCCTTTATTGACATTAAACGCTATGCACGCGTTAAACCCATGTAGTTAGAGTGATAAGAGTAAAGTTCTGCTGAAGAATCCTGGACACTTACATAATACACCATGTAATTACGCGTGTAATTTTTTCTTATCTCTTCTAACAACACAATGCTGGACACGATATTATTTCTGTCAAAAAACACATTCCGTAAAGCACCTTTCCCATCCATAGAATTTATGAGTGAGGGAAAACCCAGCATCTTTACAGAGTAAAGAAACGAACTAAACATATCAAAATCATCTACGTGCCTAAAAACACTCCTTGATGAGAGAAAAAAAAAGAACACTCCTTTTGAAAAAACTTTGGACCAGCAGAGAGAAGTTATTTTGGGTGGATAGTCTAAAACTACTTTTGCCATTTGGCAAACCTTTGACCTCCAAGAGCCACCATCAGAAGAATATAAAGGAAGCAGGAAAGGTAGGTAAAATCGTTTGCCGAAAAGGAAAGGGAGAGGAACTGTTTTTAATAGAACAAATCCCATCACGTGCCGTGGTGTTACAGGACAGTCGCAGGTCCAATTAGGACTTGGGTGTTGTCGTCGACAATGAAACGTCGTCGTTGCGCAAAAAAGGTTTTTATCTCGGGCATCAAAGGGCTGAGGAGGGCCCGAAAACTGGGGCCACGCCCTGGCTCGGACCCTGAGGCAGTTGTCGTCCAGGCGCCAGTTATTAAAAGCCCGAAATGAATGGATTACAGGATGGATTCTTCTCGGAATCATGTCGTGTGAGCGATCTGCTTGAGAAGGGGTGGTTGCGCAACTTTAAATTTTTTGTTTCGTTCGGGATGTAGCGGGGAAGGTGATGTCGTTATTGGAGGATTATAAGAAGTTAATCCTCGACGGAGAAATCTTAATTGATATAAAAGATTTTTGTAACAAGTTTGGATGAACTTGACAGTTTAGCAACAATGTAACTCAGGAGTACTCAACTTTTTTTTTCTTCCGGGGCGCATACATATGTTAGCCACTTCACGTGGGTCGCATTCCTGTGATGGCTATTTCACTCGGGCAGCAATCTGAGGAGAAATGGAAGGGGGGGGGATGCTTTAAGACCAAGAGAACATAGAAAATTTAAAATGGGGAAATTGATCAAAATATTAAACTCCCATTTTGCTTTTTTTAATTATGTTATTATTATTTTTTAATTTTGTCCCTGAATTTTTCTAAATTGGAAGCATTTAAGAATCACTCTTTCACAGTTTCTGCACCAGTAAACGGTTCCATATGATTAACAATGATATAAAAAATTTCATAGGGTGCCTTTGTTACCACTGGGAGATAGGGTGCCTTTGTTACCGATGAGAGAAACTTTAAAAAAAAATGGGGGGGAAAACTTAATTTTTCTTAAAGGATTTTTGACTCTCTCAAAATGAATTTTTTTTTTACAATAAAAATAACTGAAAGCGATGATTATTCATAAGTAAGTGATACTAAGTGCACTGCTACATTTTTTAATCTCAACTCTCCTCTTGGCACCATCAAATCGGTCCGATCTAAGCTTATTCCCATCTTTCGCTTCATCGTCCACTGTCATTTCGAAGGAAGGTTTAAAAAAAAAAAAATTCAATACTAAAGAAGCTGTTAAATGTACCTGATATGTTTTTTCCCCCTTTTAACTATTCAGTAGTTGTTCTCCCATGGTAATACAAGTTAATAAGTACTTAAATGCCTATTTTTCTTTAACAAAACTTACTTTAATTTTTTTTACAATAAAAAAGCTCAAACACCTAAACTTCATTCCCTTTGAGGCATTACATAATAAAAAAATTAATTATTATTTTTTTTCTCTTCATATATGTACAAGAGAACATCTTTTTTCGCATAGTTAGATCTAAAAATACTGAAAAAATAAGCAATATACATAAACAAAAAATTTAAGTCAATTCCTACTTAGATCAACAAAAAAAATTATTTTAGATACTTTTTATTCAATAGTTACAATTGATATGAATATGTATATGCATATGACAGAATCAACATTAAGTGACAATTAATTTTTATTAATTATCTTTAAAATATCGTATTGCTATCCAAAATAATCATGTATATAAAATTTCAGTGCAACTGAATGCTTTGAAACGTGAGGGAAAAAATCTTTTAAAAGTTTGACCTAAATCGCTAAAAATGAAACCAACGTGGCTGTATCTGTAATTCTTTAAATAATTAATTCCAGTCGTTTTTTTTATTAATTATAATTAAATTATCGAATTGTTACTCAAAACAATAACGTATAGAAAATTCCAGCTCAAATGAGCGCTTTAATATGTGAGAAAAAAACCTTTTCAAGTTTTGACATACAAGTCACCAAAAGGGTCGCTAAGTCGCCAAAAAGGATGCCAACAGGGCTGTATTTGTAGTTCTTTGAATAATTAGTTTTAATCAATTAATATTTATTAGTTATAATTAAATTACTGTATTGCCATCCAAAATAATCGTGTATATAAAATTTCAGCTCAATTGAGTGCTTTAAAATGCATTTTATTAACGATTGAAAATTTGAACAAGATAAATAGAGAGAGTGAGAGAACTATATTAGTAGGAATTGAAAAAAGAAATTTCAGTACTCCCTAATATACAGGTGTGTTTTAATGGATTTTTGTAGGGAAAATTATCGAAACTGATAGAACAGTAAAATAATTGTCTCCAAAATTATTCTTTGTGGAAGGTAATCATCAAAAAATTTATCACCAATGTTCTTTATTGAGTAGAAATAATTACATTAATGCTATCCTCTCTTTTGTTTTATACTAAAATAATTGCAAAGATAAGAAATCCTGTGAATTGTGGTGACTGGTACATAATCTTTCTTTAAACTAATAAGTACTTTAATTTCTGAATATCTTTTAGGCTGGGAATGGTCACTGCAGAATGGTCAAGGTCGTTGTGACGAGGAGGTGTACGAAACGAAAGTTCAAGAACGACCAAATAGATGCGATTCCAATGAAATGTTTATCATGGGGGATGTTGACCCCACTGTTGACGAAAAAAAAGCAACCCTCTCTCCTACACAACAATAAGTGGATTGCCACTTTGGATCTTTTACAGTAACCCTTTTGGTATATTGGCGCTCCGAACGAAGCCAAGCTCGCCAACAGTCGTCAATTTCTACGCTGGTGATATTCAAATAGCAGTCTCGAGTCTTGATCAGCAGGGTACACTGACCTAAACTGGAGGGATGTGTAAGTTAGAAGAGAATAATATTAGCTCAAGTGTCATCTTGATTACTTGATGTGACCGCTTTAGCCTAGTGATTCTAGTCACGAACTCATGGCTGGAGTGTCTCGGGTTCGAGTTCTGGTGCCACTAAAGATCCGCCTTGTAGAGGAGTTAATATACGTTTAATCTGTGAAGGCTCAATGTCCTCTCGTTGGTGTATTTTGGTAGAGAGCGGATGGTGTGTGTGCCAGCTCAGGTGTCATCCTCGTCACTTAACTATGGTTCAAAATTACGAGGTACACCATCAATAACCCTCGTGTTACTTTGTAGTGAGACGTAAAAAGCACTGAACCACCCATTACTTCATTGTGGTCCAGTATTATTTGATTCCTTGTCATTGATTGTTCTTGAGTTACTCTAACGCAGCCTCAGTTTTTAATTTAGACAGTGGAAATACTTTTGGTTTCTGATGTATTAATTTAATCATGGGCATATTATTATTTGTTTTACTTTGTTCACGGTTGGTTCCGTCTCAGTTTCTCATCTTTTTTGCTTTCGAAAAATAGTTTATGTTATATGAAACATTAAATAATCGTAAAGTTTTAATGTGCATTAACTTTTCCTAATTCTAAAAATTAAAATTAAAGATTCACCACATAAATCAAAAAATTATAAAGATTCATGGCTTAAAATAAGCCTTAAACGAAAAATCCAGATAAATTTTAACTTCATAAATTTAACAGCAAATTTCCTCCTGATAAATACCTTTCGACATCAAGAAAAATGCATTTGTAAAAAAGAATTCAGAAAATTTAAGTATTCCTATTTTGGTTGCGAATGTAAAGTCATTCCTGGTTATGTAAAAGATTCATGTTGATCTTTACGCCTTCTCAAATTACCCAGAGTTCTTCAGGTATAATGAATGTACAAAATCAGTAGGAGTTGGAATGCAATTAGGCGTCAAATTCCACCAGTTTTGGAAGAAAATGAGCAAGAGAAAATAATCGAAATATACGATATAAGAAGTAAAAAATTAAAATTAAGCATCGTCATTTTAATCATTCAGGCTTAAAGCCATTTTAAACCATTAATTACCAGTAAAATTCTTTTCAAATTCGTTAGGCTTGTTTATTCGCCATTTTGAATACAAGAAAGAAAAAGAAAAGAAAGAAGAAAAGAAAAAAAATAATAATAAAAGAAAAGTGGTAATCGTCTGCAGTTTTAATTCCCTATTTCGAACGAAGATTATCGTTTTTATTTGATTGTAATAAATTTCGTAAAAATACTTAGTTTAAAAAAAATCTTTTTATTTGTAAAATTCTTCATTCCAAAATTTGGTAAGTAAACAACCAGAAAAATATCCAAAACGTAGAAAATGATCTAAAGAAAATAATCAAAATATTATCTCTAAAAAAAACAACTAAAATTTTACATTGTTATTCTGCTTCTTCAGACTTATAGCCATTAAACCGTTATTTAAAATACAATTCTCTTAAAATTCCTTAAACTTCCGTTTATCCACCATTTTAAATTTTAAAAAAAGCTAAAAACTATTATTTGCTTGCGTAAATTTTAATACACATACAGATTTATGCATCTTTATTCTTTAAAATTAAAAATATTTTAGAAATAGTAACTTTTAAGATTAAAAGTTAAATTTAGAAAAATGTAGTAATAGATGTATGAGTGTGAAATATAGAGCCTATTTTAAACATGGAAAAAATGAGTAAATTCAAACAGAACATAATCGTAATAAGTAATGTTGTTAGTAATGAAAAATATTACTCTTCATTAACAAAGGAAGTCAAAATATAATACAAATAGGTAAGTATTTGTATGTAAAAAGAAAGTTCTATAATTTGGGTCTTGTTCTTCAGTATTCGATAAGATAATTTTCATAATTTTAACGGAGAAATGGTGAGGATTTAGAATTTACCCTTTATATTCTTGATTTCTATTTCCGAAGATGCTAAAAATATATGACCCTAAATTTCCAAACTTTTTTTAATTCTTAAGATGGTTTTGATTCCAACTGTGTTAAAAATTAAACAAACATTTCCACTCTAAAAAATTAATAGCGTTAATCTATTCTAGATACATTGTTCTGAATATACATATATGATGGAATGTAGCACATGGAATAGCACTTAGTTATGAATAATTTAGCATTCGAATTTTTTAATTTGAGCTGCTGAATAGCAACACTTTTATAAAATGCGTTTACAATAATTCTCCAAATATTATATTAAATATAAAATAAACGTGTATAAAATTTCATTTCTTTTTGCACTTTAGATGGATAAATTTTTTCACACTTTATTCTTATAAAAATACTGTAGAATGAAATAAAAATTTCGCATAAATATCGTAATATATATCAGTCTGTACTATTTATTTTATTCAGATTTATTCGTTTAGTAGTAAACCAACAAAAGACAGAATTCAATAATTTTATGTACGACTGTGTTTCTTATTTATAATATTGTAATTTTTTAAATATATACTTAAAATAGCAGCCTGTAAAATATATTAATTTACACATCAAACGTGAATAAAGTTAGCCATAATGGAAATAAATTTTTTTTTACTCTTTTTCTGTGACAAGTCTTTATACACTATCTGGCCAAAAGTATCCGGACACCCCTTAAAAAAGTGGTTCTGGCGAGTGACGCAATTTGACACGTAATTGAAAGCTATAAAAGTGTTGGTAGTGGTTTTTCAGATTGTATTTATGCGTTTATGAGGCAATGAGTAAGTCAAAGGAGCTTAGTGAGTTTGATCGTGGCAGTATAGTGGGATGCCACCTTTGTGGGAAATCAGTTCATGAGATTGCGGACATTCTACAGAAGCCTAAATCTACTGTGAGTGATGTAATTGTGAAGTGGAAACGTCGAGGCAGTGAAACGGCAGAAAAACGAACCGGTAGGCCGAAAATACTTGGTGAACTCAGCTGCAGAACTCTGAAAAGGGTAGTGAAACAAAATCGCAAGTCCTCGTTGGTGGAAATTTCTCAGGAGTTCCAAAGTTCATCAGGAATTAGTGTTAACAGCAGGATTGTCCGTCGAGAGTTAAAAAACTTGAGATTCCATAGTCGTGCAGCCGCTCACAAGCCAAACATCACTCCACAGAATGCGAAGCATCGATTGCAATGGTGTAGAGCTCACCGTCATTAGACTGTGGACATGTGGACAACTGTTCTTTGGAGTGATGAATCTCGCTCTACAGTCTGGCAGTCAGATGGACTAGTCTGGGTTTGGCGGATGCCCGGCGAACGTTTCTTTAGTGACTGCATTGTGCGACTGTTAAGTTTGGTGGTGGAAGCATAATGGTGGGGGTGTTCTCGTGGTTTGGCTGGGTCCGTTAGTTCCTGTGATTGGAACAGGAACTCTGAGATGTATGTGGACATTCTGGACAATGCTGCACTCCTCCAACTCTTTGGCATATTCGGGAAGGCCATTTCTTCCACAGGAAACTGCTCCATTAACACATCGAAGCTTGCACAACGTGGTTTGACGAACGGGTGTTCAAAACTGGACTGCCTTCTCAGAGCCCGATCTAAATCCTAGAACACCTTTGGGACGAATTAGAGCTCAGATTAGTAGCAGCCAAATCGACCATCCTCACTGCAAGCATTCACTTCAGCTGTGATGGACGCTAGAAGCAATCCTATGATCACTATCAAAAATTGGTGAAAGTCTTCCAAACGTGTGCAGGCTGTCGTCCATGCAAAAGGCCAACATCATATTAATATGTGCTCAGGACGCTCTAAGTCATACACTGGTGTCGGATACTTTGGCCAGATAGTGTATAATAATATTACAAAAAGACAGGTTTCTTATATAGTAATATTACAACACCAGGTATAAGTATATGAGATGTCTGCCTTTATATATATACTTACATTTATAATAAAAATGATTTTAAAATATATCTTTGACTTGAGTACATTTTAACAACATATTTTAAATTACCTTTATATTTCGTCTGAAATTCTATAAACCATGGGTGGGCATTAAGTCAAACGCAATCGACCGATGAACCGTTAAGACATTTTGGGGTATCCACCTGAAGATTAGCAGTTAGGAATTATATACCGATATATTCAAGACTTTTCATTGATTATAACTAGAAGTACTAACGAAAGATGAAAATGTTTTATTTCTTAATGTATTTTGAATTGTTTGATAATAAATGTATCACATCTGATATTATTGTTGTAAATAGTGGATGGTAGGCCTAAATGCAGCTGGATGCTAGCATTAAAATTAACATCGATAGAGCGCAAATGAGAGAAAAAAGAACTTTTTAATCCAACACAAACATAAATTTATTATCATCAACATGAGGTAATCAGTATCAAAAAATATTTCGCAATAAAAGTATTTTATGACAATAGGTACTTCCGTACGACAAGACGACCGGTATTGTACGTCCGCTCGGTCTGAGTTAAATCGAGAAAGAGAGAGTTGTAGAGGGCGCGACAAGCGACAATAGCGGAAGTGTACAAAGTACCAACAATTGTGTTGTTGTTGCTTATGCCACCTGATCGACAGTAACATCAGATCAAGGTCCACGAAATTCAACGCGGCTAAGGGCTAGATTTTTAGGCCTGTCGTTAGTCTTAGCTTTGAGCACCATGTAGGTGACAATACGATCCACCCCAATTTTGAAGGTGAACACTCTGGGGACCAACAATTGTATTTGTGGCTGTTATTATAAAATTTGTGTTCTGCGTTTTGTCTTAAACGCGGTTTTAAAAGTGATTTATTTTATTTTAGTTGTGTAGGTAAGTACATATATTCCGTATATAAAATTTTATTAAGCTATAATTAATATTGTAGACCTTTTTCTTACCTCACCTCACTTACATCACTGGGTGAACCGCAACACCTTGAAAAAATTAGTAGTCCGTACCCTGGAAAAGTCCCCCCCCCCCTCTGTTGTAAACCATAGACTCCCTAAGTGATTCCTATGATCCCCTGTGAATCTTTTTGACTTCTGACGGGTTATACATAGAAATTAATATTAATTTCTGGGTGAGTGGACAAAGTCGGGGGTCCACGAAAGCCTTAATATAAAGTGAAATGTTTGTAATCCATTTCCATTATTATAAATGTTAAAATATATTATAGGAATAATTTTTATAAATTCAAAAAAAAAAGAAATATGGAAAAAGTTTAAAATTTTAAATTAAATTTTTTTAAATAGGTACATGAAGTACATTTTTTAAAAAGGTACATAATGACAAGCGTCGCACGATGAATTTCGGGCCAATCACGGATGCGGCTATTAATGCAGGTTCTCGTCGCTACATGAACTGAAATGAACTGAATGAGCTACATGAACTACTTGACTGAAATATGGCAGCATAAAAGAGTCATATATCTAATCAACAGTTTTGTCCTGTGCATAATCAAGATACGTGAAGTGAATGCAACACATTTTTGTTAGTTCTGAACAGAAAGTTCTACGTATTGTTCTGAAGATAACCATCTCATTGGTTCCCCCACTCATTGGAAAATAACGTGTTTCCATATTTTAATGTATAAAAGTTATAATTTGAATAAATACTACTTCAGATATCACAATGCTATAGTTATACAGTAGAGCGTCGTTTATCCGAACGTTTGTTATCCGGAGCGTCAAATATCCTATCCAAAGTCCGGATACGTTTTCGAACAGTGCAATGCTCAACATTTGTTTCCTGTGAGGCCAAACGTGACGGGTAAACCCAAGGGGAGAAATATTTGGGGAATTTCACCGGTGTGATTTGATAAACATCTGCGTGGAATATTAGGTCAGTTTGTTTCCAAGTGAGGGGTGTATACGAACTCTTTTGTTGACGTAGAAACCTGGATGGCATGCGATGGAGAAGACTGTGGATTTCAAATGCTAAATAAGGACGAGATAGTGACTTCCATGCAAGAAGAATCCGACCCGGTCGACAATGAAATGAATGAAAACGAGGACAACAGCAACGAAAGTAGCAAGGGTCCATCAAATGCTGACGCTTTTCTGTGTTAGAGAAAGCTATGGAGTGGTACGAACAACAATCAGAGTGTTGTCCTATTCAATTACAGCTGCTGAAGAGAATAAGAGACCTTGCAGTGAAAAAACGAAGGTGTATACAATGGTACAGCGAAAAATAGGTGATTAATTTCCACAATAAAAGTAAAATGGCGACATTTTGCACCTATTTTGCTTTCTCTTCAAGCACGTTTTCCGCATGTGATGATTTTCAATATTTGTTTAGTGTCCAGTATCATATACTGCATGGATCGCATTCGTGTTTTCGGTTATCCGAACAATCGCGTATCCGAACGGTGCTCAGGTCCCAATTGATTCGGGTAAACGACGTTCTACTGAACTTTATTTTTACTATTATAAACTTGGAGAGAGTTTTTTTCTCTTGGAAGGGTTCATGGCCTCCAAGGGAAGTACCCCAAGTTTTGGGGTTCAAAGGGGTTTCACGGGCACAGTAAGTTTGGGAACCACAAAAATTTTTTAATTTGATAAGTAAGAAAACCGAATTATATGATTAAATTTATATTATTCATACTACGCTACTACTAAATGCAAAGTTAATTCAATACGTAGAACGAATAGCTTTCAGAATATATAATTTAATTACGCTGAGAATTTTGTCGTATTTACTTTTTGTCTCTTCATATATCACTCCTTTAAGTACCCTTGACCCGACACAGCTTGCAAGAAAATATTCTAAATAAGTAACATGAAAATAAAAAATTAGTGGATAGATAATTATTATTCCTCTCTGTGATTCTCCAGATAGTATCGCAGAACAAAATGCCACGTTCATATTTTATGTAAATAATAAAAATTCATTTTGCTACGAAGTATCATTTGTTTGCTAAAAAAATAAGTCTGAAAACTAAAAATATGAGGTATATAATTCATTTGAGATATAAAGGATTTCTTTTGTAATTTATGGTGCAATTTTAAATTTGATATTTCGATAAGGAGTTGTATTATGGTTGATGTTTGATAAGACGAATATTTTTTTTTTTAAAAAAAAGGAACGCAAGAAATTTTTTAGCTGGCGGCATTTTGGGCGTGAAAGAATAAGTGTTTATAAATTTAATCTCGAGGATAAGGGAATTATTTATGTAATAATTTTAATCTTTTTGGAGGATTATATTTTTCATCACAGTTATTACAAAAAATAAGAAATTCAATTTTTTAACATAAAATAGCTCATTTTGGAACGTTTATAGTGATTTCCAACTGATAAAAATAAAATAACTGCCACGTCTCTTTTTCTTCTGTTTCTTCGAAGGTTTCTTCTTATTTGTTTTGACCTCACCCACCTTTTCTAGCTTTCTTCGGGCCTTTTCCCGTATAGTTGCTCTCCTCTCTGATTCAGTTGACTTTTGATGTTAGTTTTTTTACGCCCGATTGGTTCGTGTTTTCTGACCAGAGGAATAGGGCTGTGCTGGTGGAGGTATTTGATGGTGATAGACCTTTTATCATTAATTGCATTTAAGTATTATTAATTATAATAATTATTATTAATTGCATTTATATTTTATACGATAGTATATATAGTGTTACAAAACTTTGAAAAAAAAACCAAATTTTAATGTTGATTTTATTTATTTCAGAATCATGTTGCGTCTTCCCCCAAGTATAGGGGGAAATGCCACACACGCTTATTTCCTTATTTGCTACAGTGCTATGGCCGCCTCTACATGCATCGTGCATGTAACATAATGCGTAAGTTAAGCAAAAAAGAGAATAAGGTGATTGATTGTAAGAGTAACAGAGAATTTCAAACTTGGTGGATCGAAAAATATAATTTGTAAAGGCGCCCAAACGGTGTCTGTTTTATGTTCTGGAACAGTGGTATGTAGAATATATGTTATTTGTAATTTAATTAGCAACAACAGAAATCACACTAATTTCATACTACTTCACACACAATTTGAACTACACTTATAACTAAAACATTTACTACTACACAGAGCAAAATGTATTTTTTTGTAGCAAATAAAGAATTTTGAATTGTTAGTATTTAGTTTTATTATTTTCCCAATAATATCAAAAGTCGGCATTATTTGATGGCCCACTGATCCATAAAGGTTCGACACCCCTGGCCTAGGGTATTTCAAAGCTAAGTTAGCCTCCTTTGTGTGCACACAAACCACCTCTTTCACACCCATCTTAAAACTTTGGCGTTTTTTGTATTTTGTTCGTTTCCGAAGGGAAATCTTTTCGTGTTAATGGATATTCGTTTTATGTTAAGAGAATAAATATGCATGAAAAATACATAGTAGTTTGCCGGGACTGTCCTATTATTTCGTCTTAAGCGTTTTCGTGTTAAACGTATTTTACTGTAGATCCATATGCTTGAACGCATTAGTAAATTAGTAATTGGGAAAAGTTGAACTTTTTACCCACAACATGATTATTTTCTAGTAAGATGAAATCAGCAATGGTAAACCAAACGAAGATTGCGTCTGTCTTTAGCGTAAAAATCACTGTTATTAATATGGGGATAATGGGGTTCATATTAAATTTAAACAACAAAAATATTGGAATTACATCAATCAGTTAATGCTCAGTAACGAATCGTGAAATCATCGTTCTTTTCAAGGTTTTTCATTCGAGCAAGAGCTCCTTTAAAAAAAAAACGATAACGCTCTCATAAAATTGAGTTTGTGTGGGAAGATGACTTCAGAATGTTTTGACTATATATACAATATTTATAGCCTACTGGGAAGTGAAGAATCCAAATACAAATTCAAAGGAAGAAAATACGAAATGAAAAATAAAAGATGTGAAATCTTGCTCTTAAGAAATTACTGTTAGCTTAGAATAAATCAGGAAAAAAAAATCATTTGGCGATAAAATTGTTTAACATTCCAAACCAAACAATATATATCAAAAGCACAGAAACTTTGTTCTTCTAATTAAAATGATCTTTCAATTATTCTCTTAAGGAACAACATTAAAACCTAAATAATTAAACGAAAGAAATTTGTTATGAAGCTTTTATGTGAATTCCTCAAAATTTTTGAATTTCCTTTCACATTTCATTGATAAAATTTTTTAAAACATAATTTTTTTTTGTTCTTTTTATTTGATTAGAAATAAAGTATTATCTTTTGAAGTCTTTTCTTTGACATCCTTATTTTGACTAACCCAAGGTCTAATTCATTAAATTTGGATTAGATGTGTTTGCGTTCTATTCAGTTTGTGCTGTCTTAAATCGGAATCAAATTTTAAGTTTTGCATAACTCTAGTGGCAACGAACTATTTTGTTGACAATGATTCGGCGATGAGCAATAGAGCTCTCATGCAACATATCACCCAACTTATTCTGTGTAGGGGCGTAACGTACAGCCCCGCAACCCCCCATTGCTGGGGAAGCAGGGCTGCAAGGGGTCCCGAACCTGACTAAAACTAAGTTGCAATCCCTTGTAAGACCGACTGAAGAAGCCCCAAACCTGACTTTGTAGGGGAGCCCTAATATTCTCCGTTACGCCACTGATTCTGTGTCATTTACTTTTCCTCAAATTCATGTGTTTCATTGTTTTATATAAATCTTATTTCATTTACGAACTCATATTCTATTGAGGAAGCGGCTCTGTTTTGTTTTAATATGCTGACTAACTACGTTCGGAACCGGGATTTTTCAAAACGTATAAATGAATAATTTTCTTATGATCTTTTGTGTCACTTGTGAATTACGTTTGACGTATAAAATTGCTCTCAGAATATCATTAAAATACAAAAAATTTAATGTAATTTTTATTTATTTATTTTTTGGCAAAAAAGGAAGAAAAAATGTCATATTTTCAAAACATTCCCTTATTATGGAAAATGTGTGTGTGTGCTTCTATTATAATATATATATAACATTTTCCTTATTTTATAACTAAGAATTTTATACAGAGTCTGAAACTAGAATTTTTGAAATGTATAATTTAGGCTTGGATTTATTCATATTTTGACTTATCAGAATTGAGAAATTTGAATAAAAACCACTTGTTATTTTTTAATCGATCGCAACTCTGAAAATAAGAGTTTTCAAAAACCTTGTTCTGGCTTCGTAGAGAGGTATTAGCTATATGTGAGGAAAATATTAGGAAAAGATGTATTTTCTATAAAAGGAGAATGTTTTGAAAATATATCATTCGGTCTTCATTTTTTTGCCAAAAATTCACATTTAAATAGTTTTTTTATTGTAATAATATTTTTGAAAACAATTTTATATGCATATTTTATAAAGGCACACAAAAACATTCATTTTTCGTTTTTTTTTTCAAGATCACGTTTCCAAACCTGGTTGGATACCTTAATATAGCTCTCAAATAATCTCAATAAATACAGATTCAATGCCCAGATATTTAAAAAAAGATAATGACCTGACATTAAATCATTGCTATAAATATACGAAAATTTTATGTGTTACTGTACTCTATTAAAGTTTTACTATGTCGAAATCGAAACTTTATTCAAAATATATGAACATAATTAAATTTAGTTCATTGTCTGTACCCCCAATTTATGTATAAGCATTATTTCAGGCATATATAATAAACGGACCATCTTAGGCTCTGAATAAATAAAACAATTGATCTTGCAACTATTCACATTATTTGCACGACCAAGGTCTTTCAATCCTCAGCAAAAGACAACAAAACAATACACTTATTTAATAATAGGTGGTCCTCATTTGATGCAGAATTAAAATACCACAGAGGCACGACGGTTTCTACAAAAACCCTTTAATTACAATTCGGGAACACTTTTATCAATATCGCCAATCATCCGTGGCGCCAATTGTGGAATCCTTGGGCATTACCATCATTAGCCAAGAGACAACCGAGGCGTGGAAGCCAACTTGGCGGTCAAAAAAAACCATGTCCACTCCCTTGTACGGACAGCAATCGAAGAAATACCTTTCTTCTTGAGTTGTTCTTATTTTTCGATAACTTGATAATGATTGTTTAGTTAATGACTGCAGCGCTATTTCTGTTATCTGAACCTCCTAGGAGGATTGGAAACGAGTTCTTTCGTCGCAGGTAGTAATGACGAGGATTGTTTTTCGGGTTCTTTTAATCGTTTTATCGCCAAGAAAGGGTACTTTTAGTAAAAGAGGTGGTTTGGAATAAAAATGAGTTGTGGTGTTTGATTTTGGTTTACTGTAAGAGAATTGAATTAAAAATTGTTACTTGAAAAAAAGAATAAAAAAAATCGTTTTCTTAAAAAATGAAGTAATGGGCATCATGATAATGCAATCACGTGATCTCCATTAAATTCAAAACTGACATTAGACTTGGTGTTCTACTTATCAAATTGTTTTACCTAAATCTTACAACTGCTTAAAGATGTCAAGTATTAAAATTCTTAAAAAATATTCTCAAAATTAAAAAAAAAATCTTATACTACGACTTTTAAATCCACACACACACATTCGTCACCACACACACACACACACACACACAAGTGCATTTCTTGTTTACCTATAAGCGTTGTTGATAAATACCAGTTAAAAAAAAGTTTCTGCAAAAAGTAAAAGTTGGCGACAGCGAAGCTTATAAATTAAATGGTTGGAAAATCGTGATTGAACTTATCATGTGATTATGACGTCACAAGAATTTACACCATTATATTGTCAATGTAAAATAAGAAATACTTTTTTTGAAGAAAAACACACAAAAATTGTCATCTTAAAAAATAGTGTTTGTCTTACATTCTTTCAAATTAAAAAATTTCTTGTAATTATTAAATTAAGATATCCAACTATATCCTAAAATTGTGTATTTTGCCAAAAATTGACAATTTTTTTATGATTTTATTTTATAGGCCACCTTATTAGCTTTATAAAAATACCAAGTTTATTATTTTCCGTTCACTAAAACAAAAACTACAAGTGTTTTAGTAAAAGCAGATGCCATTACTTAGAGCAAGATGTCATACTCTCTTTAAAGCGCGTTTTACTCGAAATGTGTGTGTTTTTTTTAAATGCTCAAACGAGTACAGCGATTGCTGAAAAATTTTGAAAATAATTAACTGAAATTTTTTTTGTGTATGTTCTATATAATAGTAGAAGTGTTTTAACATTCAGATTTATCAATCAATGTTTTATTAAGAAATTGACAGTCCCTTATGTTAATATAATTACTGTTCTTTTAAGCAACTTCATATAAAAACTAAGATAAAGTGCTCTAGTTTTTGTAAAAATTAAAATATCTCCTATCCTGAAGGTCATTACAAAAATTAATAACATAGCATCACATCAGAATTGAAAATTTATTCATAAAATTTGGTACAGAATGCGTCTGGTTTTTGTTATTTTTTATAAATTTTTAACCATTTTTCTCCATTTTAGTGTAATAATAATTTATTTTTCTCTTCTTAATTTTAGTTTATTTTTCTTAAAATGTTCTAAACAAATATAATGACCACAAAAAAAATCCTTATACCACCATTTTTTGTAAATTTGTTATTTTTGTAAAATATGTATATTACTTTTTAAAAATTTATACCCATTTTTGTAATAATAATTTCTTTTTCTCTTCTTAATTTTAGCATATTTTTCTTAAAATGTCTATACAAATCTTAAAACAACAAAAAAAATCCCATATTTCCATTTTTTTTAAAAAGAAGTTGTCGCAAGTAGTCAGATACCTTAAATTAATTTTTAAGTCTTCCGACAGCCGATCACTGTTGAAAACTTAACAAAATATTAATCCGGTTAAAATTTCACTTTTCCTCCTAAGACCTCAACAAGTGTATTGTTTTAAATGCAATGAAGTGCATCCTAAGCAGTAAAAAATTTGAAGGTTTCACTGGAATTGCACACACATTTATCCTTCCTTTTCTGAAAAAAGTTTGTATGTCTATTTTAATGATTCATTTCTGAGTTTTCAGAAATTAAAAAAACCTAATTGCAGTGAAACCTTCATTAGTTTTTGCACTTTTGGATACACTTAATAGCATTTAAATCGATTCACTAGTCCATGTACTGCAGGCATGTCAAACTCATTTGATATCGCGGGCCACATGAACTATTTTATATTAAGTTGAGGGCCGCATGTTTTCAATGTTCAAAAAATTAGTTAAACAGGGTTTTTAGAATGATTATATTCTTATTTATAAAAATCAATGTATTACATATTTTACATATATAATCGTTTAATATTTCCTTTTATTTTTTAAACTATACATGTTTTATATTGTTTTATTAAAAAAAACAAAAATAAAAGTTATAATACGAAATACAATTTAATATTTCTTTTATAAGATATTTAACATCGTTTGTTTTCTCTCGAAGCAAGTAGTCAAAAATTGGTGAAACATATTGAGCTGATATAATTTTTAAAAAATGATGATAAATGTTTATCATTTAATCTTGACCTTTCAGAATTTTTGTTATTTTTGTTTAAAGAAAAAGTTTCTCGCATAAATAAATGCTTCCAAACATAGCCATTCATTTTACTTGTAACAAATGATAATATTTTAAGAAACCAATCTACAGATGAATATGTAAACAAATCTAGAGTTTCAACTTACAAACATTTTTGCTTCAGCAAAGAATCACAATAGATTTCAATTATTTCCATTTGTAAGTTTTCATCAACAATTTCAAAACCGATAGATAGATGTGAAGTTAAAAATTAACTTGCAATTCAAAATTTTTAAAGCTTAGAAATATTCGATTGAATTCTATCTCTAACAATTTAGTTTAGTGAGAATATTCTGTAAATTTTGATTTAAGTGATTTAATCAATAAATTTTGAAAGATTTCAAAGTGAGAACTTTTCTCTTTATATATGTAATAATTTTTGTTTGAAAGCGTTAACATCAAATAGCATTGTAACAAAAGGATTTTTGCCTTGAAACTTAAGTTGACTTGTAAGATCAACTGAGAAAGCCAAGGGTTTTCTCATTTAATACTTAATCTTTTAATTCAGAATCTTTTTTCTTTTTTTTATCTTTTCTCATTTTTTAATTCAATATCTTTTTTATTTCATATTTTCTCATCTGTTAACTCAGCACATTCCTAATTCTTTCTTTGCTTCCAAAAAAATAATTTTATCCAGAAAATTAAAAAATAGTTTTAATACTTTATGACTCGAAATCCATTGAACTTTCGAACAATATGGTTGACTGATAAATTCACATTCTATATCTTCCAGAAATGATGCAAATCGACGATGCTAAAGTCTTCATGCTGTAATATAGTTACAATTTTACTAACTACTTTAAAATAGTCCAATATATCCAAGTTCATACCCAAGAACAGTACTTGCTATGAAATAATACAAAGAAAATGTTTAAAATTACCATGATGTTGCTTGTTTCTTTTAATCTCGCTACTCCTTTAGTAATACTGGTCACGGTAGGTGCGCTATCCGTTGCAAGACAAATCAAACTTTTTTCCCCAAGGAACACTCTGTCTCAAAACTTCTTTAAATGCATCAAAAATATGTATTATGCACAATACAGGACTCGAATTGACTAGTTCACGACTATTTCATCACCTCTGCTGGTTACAGAATTTCGACTTAAACTTATACATCTAAATTTTTTTGTTTGTGCTGGACATAATACCGTTTTTTCTTACGAATCTACAGCCGCCATCAATTCTAACTGCACCCCAAATTATCAACAATTTTTTGTGAAAAATCAAAAATAGTGCAAGAGGATTTATCAATATCAAATTTTACGAAATCAAAATAACTTTAAAATAAGTACTAATGAGAAAGGAATAATTATTTATCTTATCAGTATTATTAACTTTTAATCGCTTGCATGCTCCGTAATTGCTCTAAATACCCTATCGAAAGAATTTCTTTCCTTCGATTCTAAGCTGAGCCTGATTTTCAGCAGCATTAACATTGGAAAAAAGTGCAGCTTAGATTCGAGAAATACGAAAATTCCTCCTCTTAAATTAAGTATTCACTAATAAATTCTTCTTTAGTAAATGGTTTCGATTTGTGTCTATGATTAAAAAAGGGATAATATATAACTAGTTTTTACTGCAGTTGTATTGTCTTCAACAAATTTAGGTGGCTGCGATAGCATAGCGGTCCACTAGGTAACGAACTCGAGTCATATGAGTTTGAGCCTTGTACCAATGAAGCTGATACACGTTAAATATATTGAGGTTAAAACATCATCCAATTGGTGTGGTGTGGAAGTTAGGAGAGGGGGTGCCAGCCCATGTGCCGACCCGTCACTTAACCATGGTCCGTCGCCAAAACCCTCGAGTAGCTGAACAGTGCGAAGTTAATATTCACTCTCACTTCCTCTCTCAACAAATATAGTAAATACATTTTTTCCTTTCTTAAGAGTTGATTTCAATTCCAACAACTCGTCTTCACAAAGTTTCGCAACATATTTGTAACAGTTTGTTTTTAGATTTGTGTCATATGCCTTTTAAAATTATATCCCTTAGCAACTGAATTTTAGTGTTTACATGTCAGGCATAATATTTTATTCTTGCTTTGGGTATAAAAATATTGCAGTTCCCATTTTTCTTGAAAATTACAATACTCATGATCAGTTCACATTTTCTTACTCTGTTCTTGAAGTTTGATTATGTTTTTATTAAATAACTTTTTGTTTAATGTGACAGAAAACCAAAACCCACTTTCATTAACAAACTATTGAGTAAGCACTACATTTTGTCTTGGCAATCTTAGGGTTTTTAAATTTAAAAAAAAATAGTACTTCAACTGCTTCTGACATCACGCTATTCGTCTCTCGATGAATAGACTCTTCAAAGATAAAATAAAAGCGGCACACACGATGAATCGTAATGCGACCTCTAACAAATAATATTCAGAAATGCATTTAGAATTTAATAAAAAATGATTTATTGTAGTGAAACAAAATGAGAAAAATTTTCATAAAATATTTAAAATAGCTTGCATTTAAAGGCTATTTCTATAATTAAATAGGATTTTTTTTTAAAAAACAAGAATTGATAATAGGCAGTATGCTGTAAATTTTTACAAGTTTAATGGAAATGTGAATTTCAAAGTAAAAAAAACCCTTAAAAACCCTGATTTTGTAAAATGTAATTAATTTTGTAAAATGTCTTCGCGGGCCGCAACCTATGTACTGGCGGGCCGCTTGTTTGATATGCCTGCTTTAACGGATCACCCTAGTTAGTATGCGTATTATTTAGATAATCCGCAGATTAACTGATTTCTGCATTTAGGGGTTACACATACATTCCTCAAAATAGAAAATTATTTTGATTATGAAAAAAATTAGAAAGAATAAAACAAATTTTAAAAATATATAAAATATATTATATCCATCATGAATTTGATAAACTGTGTACCTGTATTTATCTACATCACCGATATGAAAGCATGTATTAACACAATTAAATTAATTGCTTTGAATGTGAATGCTACCATCGTTTAATTAGGAAGAAAAAAGTCAACGTAAAAAACACACATGTTAGCCAAAATTAGTGCTATAATAGTTTTCCAGTAAATAAGTTTTCATTTGCAGATGTTTTTTGCAGTCCTTTTCAAATTATAAACAATTTTGCTAAGACACTGCATCGGATACATTCTAGTTTCTGAAGAACAGGTAGAAATTATATAAATAATTATAATGAGCAATTAAGAATTTTTACTAACACAAGAACTTGGAAAAAGTTTATGTTATATTAAATACATCTTCATACGAGAAAGGATTATATTAAGAATAAAATACTGTCCATAAAACTTTTAAATTAAATCCTTAGTACTGCAAGAATCCTTAAAATTGCAGGAAAGAATTTAAGAAATTTCGCTAATAATTCTACAGTACTAAAAAGATTGTGGAAAGAAACTGGCTTAATACAAAGGAAACACAAAACTAGTAATTATCTATTTAAAGTACTCGTAGCAAATTGGAGTATAAACACAAGATAAATGTTCTACTATTAATTGAAAGTCTGTCTGCTTTGAAGAATACCAAAAAAGATGCGCTCTCTAAACAGCAATCTTTGATCTTTTCGGATTTATTTCTCCATTTGTCATCAGAATAAAATTAATTATGCAACGTTTATGGGAGAGAGGATTCGACAGGAATGAAGAGCCCCTCCAGAGAACTTAACGATCAGTGGGGTAAGTGGTGCTCAGAATTTTTACAAAAGATATCAGTTAAGTAATACCTTTTTAATGAGGATGTATTTTGAAAACAGACATACAGTTTCACATATTTTGTGATGAGAATGTTTATACCTTTTAAGTTGCTGTCAATTTTAAATGTGTTAAGAAAACTGTAAAAATTATGATTTTACTAACTTTCAGATTCAAAGTTGCTTAACTGAAGAAATTAACTCTACTTAGAACTCAAGTTTATGAATGGAATGGTTGCAGCCATTTTATATAATTTAAAACAGAAATTTTTTTTCAAAATTATCAATAAAGATGTATTGTAGCACTGATTCTCAATTTTTTTATGTCAATGGTATTGGTTTTGCGGGTTCTTTCTATGCAAACAAGAGGAATTATCAGTTTCAAAGTATTACATCTTAATGTACATATGTGCAAGCACAGGAGCTGTACGCCTAAAATTAGTTCAGGGACTTAGTACGAAAGTGATCTTATTGGCCTTTAGAAAACTTGTAGTGAGATGCTTAAAAGGGCAGAAATAGAAGCTGGTAATAATTAGTCGCTATGACATACGAGCTTTCTTTAGTCTTAAAAAGATCACATAAAATAAATTTTGCCCCCAGAGTTGTATGGTGGGATGGCTTTTACTAGTGTACAACAGAATCAGTCAAGTATTGCTAGAGAAAAGTCTTAAAGAAAAATCATTATTCACATCGTATGAACTTGAAATGCTTATAAGTGAAATTAAGGTTGTAATATATTTTAGAGCTATCACCTATATATTTGTATTCCCAAACTGATTATTCGTTTATTACACCAACTCACTTCCAGGTGGGATAAAGTCAAGCTTTATTATCACTGCAAATTCCAGTTACATCTGGTAAAATGGCACACGGTAAATCTCATAAAAAGTTATTAATCCTCGATAGAAACTGTTGAAACATTTTTGTCGGAAATAGAAGAATGAATATCTGTTGGACTTAAGATCAAAAACAATCCAAGCGATGAAGGGATTATGAATCAGTGTTTCTAGAAAATAACGTTGAGTTAATTCAATATGGATGACTTCCTAGTATTTTTTGGAAGTAGGGACCAGTAACACAAACTTTTCCTGGTCCCGATGGTTAAATAATATCTTGCTTCATAAAATCAATAAGCGAGTAAGAGAGTTTTTTCAATGTCGCACTATAAAGCAACACAAGAGCTATTGACGATGGTCCTCGCAATTTTGAACTTCAGGCAAGTGACGAGGATGACACCTTAGCTGGCACTTTTTCTCCAAACTACCACAACACACCAACGGGAGGATTTTGAGCCTCAAAAAATTTATTGTGCATTATCCTTACTGCACAGAGGGTCTTAGTCGCAATGGGGTTTAAACTCCTGAAACGCCACCCACGACTAGTTTTTCTACAAACTAACACTGATTTGCATAGCTATTACTTATCAATGGGTGGTTGCTTTTTATTAAAATCTCATAAAGTACCTACATGAGAAAAATCTTCAAAGTTTCTTAACTTGTGGCTTAAAAGAGATGGAACTCACAAATTTCATGATTGACTGGAATCTTGAAAATTCAATATATTTAACTATGGTCAAAGTTGTATTTTATGCAATACGTAAACAACACATTCATTTAAAAACTTACAGTGTGAAATATGTTGAGAGATTTGTTATGTTACATTATAGATGCATGTGTTACGCAAAATATTTCAAATTACTAACTACAATAATTTAAAAATAAAATATACTCCGTCGTTACATAAAAAGAAATGCACATTGTGAGTCAATTTAAATTTTATTAGGTATAGATTAAATTTAGGTATTGATTTTAACTACTTAGTTCAAAGTGAAATACTGTAACTTAAAATTTTTTTTGAAGATTGTCAGTAAACAGCTGCTGTATTCATAATTCCCCGGATAATTTTCCACAACAGAATTTACAAAATATTTAAAATATATATTTTGCTATTCAATATTTTAATTCATTGTTTTTCTTTTAACTCCGTGGAATTATAGTTTTCAATTAATGCTCTTGTTATCAAAATTGTACATACAATTCTTTGAATTTGTTAACGTGGATTTTTCTCGTTGATGACACAGGATAATATTCATAACACAGTTTATAAAAGAATAACTCCATTAAAAGATGAGGAGCCATGGATAAGAAGTAAAGTAAACACTTTGAAACAAATATCATTCTGCTTTCAACAGTAGTGCATAGTCCTTTCTAGTGAAACCGAATAGATTCTTATAGATGGGTCATATTTTTCCCCACTAGAATACATCATGAATAAATTTGAATTTTCAAGATGAATTTACTTCTTAATATAACATTTTCCATGCATTTAGAATGAGACTGAATTAATAAAATTAAATAAATTCCCATTGAAAAAACTGAGATATTTTTCACGCATTTTGCACATGTGATTATTTGACACATTGATACGACAAATAACGTAATTTCTGAAATAAGATCAACGGATGAGAGTGAATTTATTTCTCTTAACTCAGTATTAAAATGTGCGAATCTAATTTAAGCATTTAAAACGAGGAATATTGTATCACACAGGAGGTTTAAGACAAAATTACAGAAATATTTACCTTTATAGAAGAACTAAAATATTCTAAGAGAACTACACACATTTGTTTATTCAATTCCAACTATTAGTTCACATCTCCCTATATATTGTTACGAATTTTGTATAAAATAATGTAAATAATTTGTATTTCGATGCGCAATGCCTTTATATTACTCTATGCTATATTTATTTCATGATAAGATTGTAATATTCACAAGCAAGCCGTCCCTTACGTTATAATGGCAATTCAATGGGAACTTGGCGAAATATTGGCGATAGAGCCAAGTTGGCATCATTTTTGGCGACCAAGTTGGCGACTAATTTGGCGACTTTGGCGACCATGTTGGCGAGTTCGGGACCCTCTGGATTCTTCTAGAAATTAGTAGAAAAATCCACTAATTTCACGATCTGTGGCGCGAGCGCATCTTTCCAGAAATTTCGGCCTCTGCTATAAATAGAGAGAGACCCGCCGCAACAGTCAGTCTGATTTCAACCAGCGAGTAGTGAGCATTGTTTTGATTAGCGATTAGTAGACTTGCCTTAAACTTGATCAGCTCGGCTGTGCTTGTGAATAGTCATTTACGTACGTGTATTTTAGACACTGCTTACTGTGTCTGAGTGCTGTTGAAGGTGTGAAATCCTTCTGTTAATTATTCTGTGAATTTTGCTGCTGAATCCTGTATTTCAAGGATTGATTTTCGACAATAAATACTCATCGCTCTTAAAGAATTGCCTTGTTATTTACGACTGATTTTGCATAAAATCCTCGAACCCCGATCTACGTAACAATATATTGCTGAGAAATTTTCGATCGTTAATAAAATACTTTTTATTCATCCACTCAAGTTCAAGTACATTTTATTAAACTTGTAGTGAACGACTTGAAGTTAATTCAAATTTTTCAAATATTTATTCTAACTTAATTTAATTAATTATATTTTAAAAGATATATTTCTGTCGATATTTTTTCTCTAGATGACACCACCATTTGATAAAAGAGCTTTTGTTAAATGTGTGATGAATATTTAACTTAACCTGAATAATCACAGGCTAATTAGACGTCAGTATTCCTTTTACACTGGTTTTAAGATAAATTCTTACCAATTATATTCAACTTTTATTAAAAAACGTAGTTACAAATTTAATGGGATTAAAAAGTTTTTAATGTTAATTTTAAAGGTCTTTTGAAACTAAATATTGTGATTCTGCCATATGTATACATATTTGTATTAATTGTAATTATTTAAGAAAAAGTAACAAAAATAATTTTTTTGTTGAGCTAAGTAGGAATTTATAAATTTTTTTTATAGATATTGCTGTTTCTTAATATATATCTGTAAAAACTTTTTACAAGTATGCTGTGTTAATAAAAATCCAGCGAGTTTTATAAAATCTGCATTTTTTTTCTTTAAATATATTTGTAAAGTTGTAAAAATTGTGCTAAGTATATTTATGAACATAACAATCCAAAATTCAAGAAAAAAAGTAATCACAAAGCATAATATCAATAACTGACTATGCATTACTTGAATAATTACAATTAAAATTTTATTTAGTATTCATAATTAAAATTCTGCTCCAGTTATCGAAATAACAAGCTTCAGCGGAGATTCCAGGTATAGAATATTTCTTTGTATTGCAGCTATTGTATTTAAAAATATCATTATTTTAATAGGGAAAATTATTTCGAAATATGTTTTGCAAGTAACACAGAAATATTTCTGAACGCAATAAAATCAAAACCTTCTCGTGTCATACGAATGTAATTATAAATAAAAGGATGAATTTCAGAAATTTGCGAAAGGCAATCTTATGTTAAATTATTGATTCGTAATTTGAAATTAGAGAAGTTACTTATTAGTTACAATTATGCAAATTTATAAAGTTGGCTCATTTCAATCTGGATAAAGTGGTATTAGTGCTGTCTCATTTCCATCTTTAAATAATCTTTCTTTTAATCACGTGGCACTATTAGTTATTTCAATTAGTAGATAAATGAGGCTTTCAATCGGAAGGTTGGGTGAATGTTTTTGGAGAATTAAATTACATTGAAAGTTAGATTAAAGGAGGAAGAAGAAGAGTATTTTGAAGTTGATTCAAACACACTTAATGCTAAAGTTCATTGTGGATTGTTCAATTCTAGGATTACTTTAAAAATGAGTCGAGATAAATTATACGCACGGAATATAATATAATTATAAAGTATTTTCATGTGTGTGTGTGTGTGATATGGCTTGTAATAATTAACTATCCAAGAGGTTTGTCCTCTCTGACTCGGGTTTTTCCGTCCAGCCAAATTGGTATTTTGAGATAGAACGATTCAACTCCTCAAATGAGCATCAATTCTAAATAGCATATGTCAGTAAGATAGAAAGCTTTAAAAGACGAATGAATCTAAAAAGAAAAATAGTCAATTTTCAGTTAAAAACCATGGTAAGTTTAACAGTTTTATTAAATTGCTCTATTGTGGTACATATAATTTTAACTGATGATCAAGTGATCAAAGAAGAGTATTATTTTATTGTCTTGAACCACTTACGAGAAGTTTTTTGTCAGATAAGACCTGAATTATGCCACAATAACTCATGGATTTTGCATTATGATAGAGCCTTTCCTCAATCCATAACTTTCCGTGATTTCTTTACAAAAATGGCTGCAAAAGCACATATTCGCTTGATATGGAAACACACACACAGGTGGTTTACTCTTATTTTATTCTATTCATTCTCAGAAGGGTAAGCTATTAAGTTAAAGTATCCGACTGGGGTTCGGAGACAATTTTCTAAAATATGACTTAAATAATTATTTAATTGTTATTTTTTAAGTAAATATGTTGCAAAATTATAAAAATTCTGCCAAAGAATTTTGTGAAAAATTATTTTTCAAAATATTGAGAAATCTGAACCAAAAGATTACAAAAATTTGCAACTTTTGCCAACAACTCTAAAAATATAAATATATTACAAAAACAAATAAAATTTTGCAAGAATACAATTTTTTTAATGTGTAACTATGCTGTATGCTAAAAAAACACAAGTTTGACGACAAAATTATGAAATACAGGTGTTAGACGTGAAAAAACCCAAATTTTTTTAGAAGACTTTTTTTTATATAAAGGTACATTAAAAAATAACTTAACTGAAAAATTACCCTTATCTTTAAGGGCAAACCATTCATTATAACGAGAAAACTCGAAATATTTCATCAGAATATTTCAATTACTTCAAGAGATATCATTGTTACCAGCAGTCATTATGTAAAAAAAAAAACGTGGAAAGCCACGCGATAGAAGTGAAACTTCTTAGGGGACGTTGGCCGTAAATTTAGGAATAGATCTAATTACATTAAATTACTAAGAAAACTTACTTTAATCAAATACAATTCGAACTTCATTTAATGTATGAAAATAATACTTTTATTCAATTTTCTGCCTCATCATTTTCCAAGAAAGACACAATAGGTGTGTGGTAACTGAAGTAAGATATAAAAATCCTCGATTGTAGTCAATCAAGAACACGTGTGAAAACTGAAAATCTTGGTTCCTTATATTGTTTTTCCTTCTCTAGAATCAGTATTCATTGCCAAATTAAGTGTCCGTTTCAAGAATTCAATAAGTGTCTTTGCTTTTTCTGAAGCAAAATTAACATTAAAGTCTCCAGTTAAGATAATTGGATTTTAACCATCATCGGATCCAATGATTGCAGTCATCTCTGGTATGTACAGCACTAAACCTTTATAGGTAAAGATGATAACAGCTGCGACAAAACTACCTGGTAATATACATAGATTTTCGCCTGGACTTGCTGCTAGTTTTCCTTTTTTTCCCCTTTCACAAAACTCTTTTCCTCTTTTTGCATTTGTTCTAGGCATTCTGACCAAAATTAATTTTAATCCAATGGAAATAAAAATTAATCATATAAACTTAATGTATCACTCACAGAAGTCACTGTGTTTGTTTACAAGACGTTATCCGTAGCAATTCTGGCGCGAAAGTTAGTGACATATAGACAATGCCCCTAACACTCCCGTAACGCGAAGAGCCATATAATGGTAATATTTTGGGTGCGTTTATTCGTTGAAAATGGCACGTTTTTTACATAAAAACTACGAAAATACGCCACGCGAGTTCGTTACGAGAGAAGCAAGGGTACCCACTTAATGTCACCAATACCTAGGCACCTTTCGTCCATAGCAGTAAAATGCCACACACTCCATACCATTGATGCAATTCCCTCTTTGCAATCATCCAAATTTTTCAGGGATATGACGCAAGTTACGTGGTGTCTCCCCGCTCTCTTTTCCTCCCGCTCGCTATCTCCTCACTATGGCGACGATTTGGGGGGATGGTGGGGGAAATCACTACTTCCGTTCGCTTTTTCTCTGTTACGCAAAACTGGGCAAATTTCCCATTCACTCTCGCGCCTAAAACAGTTTCACTTCAAAAAATTCTTCAGAAAATATATAATAAAGTTTACATTTGCAATAAAACTTTTCAAGGATTGAGAGAAATATTAAAGCTTTCCAGGGGTTTGTAAGTGGTGCCTTCCTCAATTTCATACTTCAAATTCTTACATTTTTGAAAGGCCTATCTTTTTTTTTGCGAGACAGTTTCTTATCAGGCTTAGAATGCCACGGTGAATCAACAATTCTCGTATTGTCGAGGTACCAAAAAATCCCTTCGTTTCAGGCCCTAATTCCATTCCTAATTTTTGAAGTAGAGATAATAGACCAGCAAACCTAGAATTAAAAAGTATTATTGCTATATAAATCCCTAAGCGGAGTGTTTGTAGCTCATCAAAGTTATCTTTTGGAATTATACTTCAAACGACATTGTTAAAACTTTCATTGCAGTTTTGAGTTTTCCCGTGAAGACATTTTTTGAAAAGATTCTGTTCGAAAAGATGCATATAAGCCTTTTTAACAGAATTAATAATAGAGTTTGGAAGATTCCTTGATTTTTCTTTCTACGTATCTCCTACAAATTCTGCTCGCTGGAAATCTCTTCTTTTTTGGCCTCGCTGATCTTGTTTTTGGCATGATAACTTTAATTTAATAAAACATAACTAATAAAAATTAAGTACTAATAAAGTGAGTACTAATAAAAAAGGATTTAAAGAGCTGTAATTTTGAACGCAACTGATAAAATGATTCCAACTTGTTTAAATCAAAGCAAACATTGCCATCAGTTAACTGTTTCATATTTAAAAGTGAAATATGTCTTTTAAAACATTTATAAAGTGAAATAAAGTTTACTAACATGAAAACAATTGGTTAAAATATTTTTTAATGAATAAAAATCGTATTTTGCGGAGAAAAATCAAATGAACACTCTGTGATGACTTGAATCAGCTTATCAAAACAATTTACTACAGTGAAAATTAACTTGAATATTTTTACAATCATTTCGAGATTGGGATCACAGTTAGTCTCTTTTACAGTAAAGTTCAGCTCCTTTCAAACATCCGCCTTATCATGAGAATCACGTGAAGTCGACACCTTTTTATCGGTAATAGGGGCCCCAGTCCTTCGGCTTCGCAGTTCGGCTTTAATCGTGGGTGCAAAAGCAGTGGGTTTCTCGCTGTATATCGCTAGAGAGGCCTCTGAACGGTTCTCTCCTGCAAATTCCCACGCCTTGCCTTTTAAAGTCCAGCTCCCTTCATCTTCCTCCTTTCGGCTTTTCTCTCTCTCTCTCTCTCTCTCTCTCTTACATCTCTTGTCCTTCAGCTCCTCAAAGCGTGGGACCCTTTCCGGGGCTTCATGTGGTGGTCTCCTCCCCATGATGCAGGAGGAACGGGAGAAACGGAAATTCCACACAGGCCGGGGGATATGTCCACTCTCGGATTCTAAGGAATGGTCGTGGGAACAGAGGTCAGAATTCTTGACCACCTATTTAGGCTACTTTCCCCCAGCAATTAGGGAAAGGAAAGCGGGCACATCACAACTCACTCTTCCAGTTTCGAATTTAAATTTCCAGTTTCAATTTGGGCTTACTACGCCAAACAAAAACGGCTGTAACCTTTTTTTCTAAATGACTCAGAGTTAAAAGTAAGATATATTTTTAAAGCTTATTAAGAGACTACAAAAATAGACTAAAAATAAATTTTGATTCTTTTGATGAAAATTATGATTTTAAACCAGTCGGATACCTTTAAAAAAACCTATGTTATATCATGTACAGGTGCTTGACTTGACACATAACCTGAGTGGCTGCAGTAGCCTAGTGGTCTAGATAACGGACTTGTAACCGGAGTTTCATGACTTCAAGCTTAATACCGCTGAACATCCTCCGTGTAGGGGGACAATGCACGTTAAATCCACCGAGGCTCAAACGTCCTCCCATTGCTGTGGTTTGGTAGTTAGGAGAGGGAGGTGCTAGCTCAGGTGTCATTCCCGTCACTTGAGCATTGTTCAAAATTACGAGATGTGTCGTCAAAAACCCTCGAGCAGCTGAAAAATGTGACTTTAATATTCGCTCACTCATTCTCTGAGACATAACTTGAAGCTATTTAAGCTAGTTTCAAAGAAGATTAGACCATTTGAATATCATCACAGTGGAGGAAATTAAATCTTGCACTCTGATGTATTCTGTAGAAAAGTCACACGTTAAAGGAGATGAAAAATGATTAAATTATAATTACAAGGTGATAAACAGTTGCTCAAGTGGAATACTTTAATGTTCGCGTATTTTTAATGTTTTAATGTTTTTTTCTTCGTCATGAAATCTATTATCAATATATTTTTCACAATTGGTAGCTATCTAAAAAAGTAAGAACGGAAAGTAACTGTAAGTTATGTTTTTTTATAAACCTGTGATTAATTATGTTTTATTTGGCGTTAAAATAATACTCTGAATAACAAGTTTGGAAACACAAAACACTAATCCAATCATCGCAATAGCTGAGAATGCAGATTCTTTTTTTCTTTTTTGCTAAAAATGTCAAGTTTTTGATTTTTAAAATTTGTCTACTCTTTTTACAAATCATCTGTTAGATTGCACAAGACGATAAAAAAAGGACAAATGCATCTCAAAACAAATATTTTTCTGTTTATATTTATGCATTCACTGAGAACACAAAAAAGGAAGAATTTGTTCTTCCATAAAAAATCTATAAAATAGCTTGCATATTTTATTTAAAAAGAAAAGACATCGAAAAAACACTTTGTTTGTCCTACAGAAAAAAGAACAAAGATAAAGTAAAATTGTTTCGAAATTAAATTTGTATCAGATTTAGGTCACAACAAACACCGCTTCTGTGTCTTGGTCAAATACAAATTAGTCGAGATTGACTTTTTAAAAAAAATGCAAATACATCTTATTAATGGGATATTTTGTGGCTTCTTTAATTCGTTTTTAACACGAAATTAAAACAAATTAGCAAATTAATCACTACCATTCACAAAAAATTTTAGAGGTGAACAATAAAATAAAATATATCCAGACTGAAGATTTACAGATTTGGGAGAATCATCAATATCAGACTTATTTATTTTATTTGAAAAATCCGAGTAAGCATTTAAATCTGTGGAAGAAAGAATTGCATTAGTATAATAAAAACAAACAACTTTTAGAAAAAAAAAACATTTTTTTAAAATTATATTTGTTTAAACATTGATTTATCGAGTGAGTGTGAAAGTTCTACTTGTTTTTGGATATGAAAATTTGTAATGTACTTGACGACACATATGGCGTTGTAATAACCGAAATCGTCAGCCAATTAAAGTGTGGATTACCATATAAAGGCATGGTGAATCACACAATTAATGATCTCAAAAAATTTCTTAAGGTTTAACATGTGGAAAGACAGAAGGAACATGTGGGACATTGTTTGTTTTATGAGTTTGATAAAAAAAAATATATACGGCACCGCGGTATGTTGTTATGTTTGCCAAGTTTAAGGGGGGGGAGGGGGTGCAATAGACGAAAGTACTTGTCGTCGATGGTTTCGCAAATTTAGGGAAGGAGACAGAAGCTGCTAAGATCAGGCTAGGATTTGGTGACCATCACAGCTAAAAGAAGACGATATTTACCAAGCCACATAAGGAACAACCCGAACCCAATCATGCAAGAATTAGCAGAGACCTTCAACACACAGCGGAGAACGGTCAAGAGACCGCTGGATAACATCGGTTTTACAAGGAGTTGGATCGTTATGTTCCACATAACCTGACAGCTACGCAACGGGATGACCGAGTCCCCACCTTTGTTTCCTTGCTTTACCGGTACAAAAATGGCCCATTCTTGTCACGAATTGGGACAAGAGATGAGAAGTGGATGATTATGAACCGTAAAATAAAGCGTTGCAGGTCTGTGTATCACCCTTCTGATCTGTCTTCTTGAACTTCGAAATCTGAATTTCATCCCCAGAACATTTTGTTGAAAGTGTGGTGGGATGCGCAATGAATAATTCACTGAGAGGTCCTGCCACTCAACCGAACCATCAATGCTGTTTTCCATTGTTTACAGTTAGACAGGGTGCATTAAAATTTGATAGCAAAGTCGCCAGGTCTCATCAATCGATGTTGTCGTTCATCATGTTAAAACCAGGCTACATGCTGCTCTCATCACTTGCCAAAAGTTAATGGGCTTTTGTAGGGAGGTTTTACTCCACCCTTCCTATTTTCCTACTTGGCACCAACTGACTATCACCAATTTCGTTCGTTGAATAATTCCTTTTGTCAAAAAATTCTTCATGATATTCATGCTGTGTGAAAACTGTTATCCAGGACTTTTTTAACTCGAAACCGTCGGAATTTTACCGCCGTCCAACCAGAAAGATGGCAAGATATCATAGATAGCAATGAGGATTATGCCCAATCATAGGCAACGTTCACGTTTTGAGCTTATTTGCTCTTCTTTATGGTGTAAGGTTCACATTTTGTTAGTATAAGTGGCAACAGTTTTTATATTTTTATGTAATGTAATTTGCACGACCAGATCTAGGAACGCTATGCTGAAGTAAGCGTATTGCTCCACAGCATCGTTTTTCGATATTATTAAATGTTATTTGTGTTTCTTAAATAATTAATCATTTTTCCAAATTATCAAACTTTTATAGCTTTTTTATTTTATAATGGGTAATAAAAACGGGTAGAAATTTTGCACTCACCCAATATTTGTAAGCTAAACATTAATCAAAATTTTAAAATGTTTTCGGAAATTTTTTTTTAAAATTAGGATTTTTGGTTGATTTATAGGGAAATATAAATATCACGAGGAATAACTTACTACATAAATAAATATAATGCTTGTCACTTTCTTACAATATTTTCACTTGTATTTTTTAAAGATAAATACAGATATTATAAACCTATCAAAAAATTTACTAGATGTTAAAAGAGAAAGTTCATTTGTGTCGGATTGCACAATTTTAAATTAAATGTTAACTAATACTTTATTTATAACCCTACAAACAAAGGTTCTTGAATTGCTTCTGTTAAATACGAACTACATACACATTTTGAAATCTGTATTGTTCTTGAAAAATATAATCACTACGGAAAAACTTAAAAATAATCCAAATCCCTTTTCTTCGAATATTAAATTCGGGTTCTATTGGTTGATATTTGGAATAAAAAGCGAGTTTTATTAGAAAGGAAATGTAGGAGAATAGAACATAAATTTAAATGGACAACCGGAATAATATTCTGAATTCAGGAAACATTCTCTACACTCGTCATGAAAGCTTTTATAAAATTGTATTGTTCTACTTATTACAAAGCATTATTTTGAGAATTCCGTATATTTTTTAATTTGTTCGCTTAAAATGAAAGGAGAAATTATTTTCAAAAAAGCTATGGAGAAAGTAATTTATTCTTCGATATTTAGATCCTTTCATTGTGTTTCACTAAGCAAATGTGAATTGATATAGATCCATGTGCATTTTGTTAATTAATTCAGGGAAAGAAATAATTAATCACAATGAAGGCAGGTTTCATATAAAAGTATCTCTAAAGAAACTAGAATTCTATATATTTCTTACTTACAGACATGATCTAAGCAAGAACAGTTCTTTAAAAATACACGATGCATATGTTTTGTCTTCTACTATACCATTTTTTCTAATTGAAAAATCTTTTCAATGACTGAATTTAGTAAAAATGCTCGCATTTTATAAGGTGTTCTTTTTCTTTTGTACATTTTTAAATTTTCCAAAACGTGAGGTTAAGATAGCCTAGAGGTCATGATCAAAAGCTCGTGGCGTGTCATGAGTTCAAACTCTAGTGCGGCTAAAGACCCACCGTGTAGAGGGGTTAACACAATCAAATATTCCTGTCATTTACAGTCCTTATATTGGCATGGTGTGGTAATTTGGAGTGAGAGATACTTCACTTGTGCACAAGTGTCGTCCTCCACTTACAAGTGTCATCCTCGTCACTTGTTTTTAGTTTCCAAATGTCAGTCGCCACTAGTCCTCATGTTGCTTCATATTGAGATGTTAATGAACATTCACTCAGTCTTCTGAATTCAGTTATCAGTCCTGTAGCTAAATCATGCGTCTTAGAAATGATGCTGAACATTTCCTTAACAATAGTGCATTAACAATAATGCACTTCTATTTCGCTTCTGTAATGCAACTAAAATCCCTTACGAATTCTATAATCAGACATTTCATGATAAAAAAAAAATTAAAACAACGGATCTATGATTGATGAGGTGAGAGAAAAGAATTCCATGTTGCAGTTTGAAACTCGGTGTCCATAAGACATTTTCGATTATTTCCTTTGATACACCGATCTTTTATAAATCGAATGTCTCAGCAAGGCTCTGTTGAAATACTTTCACACAACAAAAAAGAGCGGAAAATGAAAAAAAGACCCTCCCTCCTCCTTTTTTAAGCGGGTTTCCTGATTGTTAAAGACAGAAGCCCCATCGCCATATGACCCTCGGTTTTATCCGGCCCATAAATCAAGTTGTGACGGCGCCTTTGACGAAATTACTTTGCTGCTAAAATAGTCTGTAACGGGAAGCAAATTCGGCTGCATTGTTATACTATTGATGGCTGGAGTACGTAAAGATTCTTGAAAAAGAGTTACAAATTTCTTTTACAGAGCATTAACGGATACTTACTATCGGATTTTTCTATGTTCAAATTATCCTCTTGCATTTTTTCTGTTGAATGATTTATACTTTGTTTATGAATGCCGTACTTAAGGTATCTGACAACCCTAAAATTGTGAATTTTGAGAAAAAAATTGACACATTTCTCTTAGGATTTTATTCTTTAGGCCATCTTACTATCTTCCATTCACTAAAACAAAAACTATAAGTGTTTTAGTAAAATCAGATGCCACTACTTTGCCATTTGCTAGTACAGTATTCAGTAGTACAAGCATGATGTCATACTTTAAAATGAGTTTCACTCGATATGTGTTTTTTTGACAACACTCAAACGGGGACAGCGATTGCTAAAAAAGTAAAAGAAAATAATAAACTGAAATTTTTTTGTGTATGTTCTGTATAATAGTAGAGATGTTGTAACATTCATATTTATCAATCACTGTTTTATTACAAAATTTACAGTCCCTTATGTCAATATAATCGCTATTTTCTTAAGCAATTTCATATAACTAAGATAAAGTGCTCTATGTTTTGTAAAAATTAAAATATCTCTTATCCTGAAGGTCATTTCATAAATGAATACCATAGCAACACATCAAGATTGAAAAATTGAAAATTTGCTCATTAACTTTTGATACAGAATGTGCCCCGTTTATATGTAATGTTTTGTATAAATTTTTATCAATTTTTCCCATTTTAGTAATAATAATTTCTTTTTCTTTTCTTAATTTTAGTATATTTTCCTTAAAATGTACTAAATAAAACTAAAAACCACAAAAAAATCACCATATATCCAATTTCTTTTTAAAAAAAGTTGTCGCATACTTTACAGGCAATCCGAGAGCTATTTGTGACGCGGATCTTGCAATTTTGATCCTTGGTCAAGTGCTGAAGCTTTGGCTCTGGCATCTGTGAGTCACTAAACTTTCATCCCACTCCCCCTTGAGGAATTTGAACTTTGTTAGATCAACCCCTTTTTTTGTTGGTGAAAACTCAAGAAAATTATCAGTTGTTTAGGCATTAAAGATCAGAAATATATTTTAATGTATCCCAAATAAATAAAGCTAAATTACATAGAAATAAAAAAATCATTCTCAAATAATAAAAAGGGAATATTTTAATTAATATATCTTTTTATACTTTCTTTGATAGAACTCTAATGTACTTAAATTTATTAAACTTAAAGTCTGTCAAGCTGTGTAAATGTATAAAAGTATACTGCAATTAAATTTCAGATTTCGTTGTACTTCTTTCTAAGCTAATATAATTACCAATAATTCATCTATTCTAATAAAATAAAGAGTTTGTGTGTTTCAGCTGTTCCGGAGAAATTAAGCAACCCAGAAGTATGAAACTTGGCATGTAGAAGCTATAGGTCGTTATGCTATTAACCTGGAAGAGTTTTTTTCGAAATTTGCTTTAGATTTTTTTTAAATTTTATTTTTATGCGATTTTTTAGCTAAATGGAGATATGACGTCATCAGCCGTGTCAAGTCTTAACTTTGACAAAAATTAATATTTCGAGCAGTTTTGGGGGGGATTGTAGCACATTTTACTGTAAATATATTTATTTATGGTTGTATTTATTCATTTTTTTAACTCTTTGTGGAGGAATCACATTTGTTTTTTGAAAAAATAGTCCTAAAAAAATGTTTTTCTAAATTTCATTTTTCCGATTGGCAACACTAATTTGATAACAGTAGATTTTCGTATTTAATTCCCAACGTATCATATCTTTTTCGCTACTTCAAAAAAAGGATGGGTTTTTTTTCGTACAATTTTTTCAGACTAAATGGTCATTCTATACCGATGGAATGGGGCAATATGTACCACTAAAGTGTACTAATATTCAGGCGATGTCATTTGGTTCTAAGTTTAACTTTGGCGCCGAAAACCTGTGTCATGATATGAACCTCAGATGGATTGTAACCGCCAACCTCAGTGGGCGATACTTAAGTTTATCCACCGTATTAAATTTGTGTAACTGTGTATAATTTTTGTTTAAATTATTTCTTATTTCCTTTTGTGGTTTTTAATAATGCATGTTGATTGCGTAATGGAACAACTACCCATCTTGCAAGGCCTAAAGCTACTATTTTTATTGTTGGGACCACTTTTAAAGATATTTACTTTCCATAAATGTTCTATTTCATTTTATGCTCCTGATTAATCTTAGCTGTACTATGACTATCAAAAAAGCTTGATTACTCTCTTCAAACCTTTTTGCTGTATCTTAAAAATTTTGCTTTCCTATGTTGTTTATAAATTTTATGTTATTCTTAGAGTCAATAATGCAAAAAAATTTGTGCATATTATGGAACAAAACAGTTGCAAGGACCATGGGTTTGCACGTTTGCTTTTCCTTATTCTTGCTAACCTGAATGTTGGTGGTATTATCAATCTACGGTTGTGCTTGGGCTACAATTCATTGCATGTTCATATCACGACAACAGAAGGTAGTCGGTCCCAAAGTAAGATAAGCTGTTAACTAAATCATCGCCTGTGTGTGTGTTGTGTGCGTGTGTGTGTGTGTGTGTGTGTGTGTGTTGTGTGTGTGTTGTGTGTGTGTGTGTTGTGTGTGTGTGTGTTTTTTTGTTGTGTGTGTGTGAATATCAGTACACTATAGCGGTGCATCTTGCCTACTTCCCATCAAAATCAGACCTTTGCTTATATTTTTAAGGTTGCTTTTCAGTTTGAATTAATGTTATTTCTACTATATGCTAGGTTACTTTACATATATTTACGTTTATTTTATTCATGTTTAAAACTTTTATATTTTAAGATTTTCTGGCAAAATTAAGGCTTAATTTTCTTTTGTTTTCAATAACCTTTTAAATTAATGCTATATTTTCTATTTTAGTGTCTCACATATGCACATATTATTGCAAGTTGGCAATTGTTGCAATAATACGTCAGTACCTTTTCTTTTTGTTATGAGCTAGATTCTGGTACTATTTTACAACATCTCGATGAAACTTGGAATTTGCCGATAAAGGTAAAAAGCAATAACCTTTTTTGGTACTTATGTATTATTACAAAAATTGCCAGCTTAATAACTCGCAAAAGTGGCAACCATATGCTACATTCCATGTAATGCCTCCAATAGGTTGCGATAATATGTAAGTACTATAGAAAATGACACTCCATTCAAACTAATTGGGATTATTAGCTGGCCAATATCGTGATTTAAGTTAGAATTTATGATACTTACATATAGGCGTCATCACAGCCAAATTGGCGCCATGCTAATCGCTCCTTGATATCAAAATAACAAAGATTCTTATGTGTTTTTATATGAAAAAAAAATCAGTCAGATTTTGTTGAGATATTGTGTGTGTGTGTGTGTGTGTGTGTGCTTAGTGCCAGTTTGGCTGTGGTGATGCTAATACATAAGAACAGGAAGGCTAATATACGAATTTTTATTTATATATGAGATTTTTTGACATATTTTCTTTTTGTTCTGCGCTGTTTATGGTAGTTTCGTCAAAATTAGACCTTTATTTTTATATTTAAGGTTTCTTCTTGGGTTAAATTAATGTCATAATTTCTACTATATGTAAGGCTGCTTCATATATATTTATGTTTATTTTCTTTCTGTTTCAATTTTTCATGTTTAATTTTTCTGCGAGTGTTTTGTTTGTTCAGAGCTGTGGTTATGGTAATTTCATCAAAATTAGGGCTTAATTTTTCTGTTTTAGGTATTTTAATTTAAATTGTTATATTTCGTATTTTAGTGACACAAGTTTTATGTTTGTTCATTTTCTAAACTTTAAATTTCTTGCTTATTGTTGTAGCTTACATTAATTATGTGATACCGTGACTAAAAAAATAGTTTTTAAGCCAAAAAATTATTTGTGAATCTTTAGATTATAAGGTATTTGCGTGTTAGCGTCACCGCAGCAAAATTGGTGCCACACAAATCACACTTTCATGTCAAAACAATGAAGATTCTAACATATTTTATCTGTGAAAAACCAATCACACACACAGTCAGATTTTGGCAGAAAATGGTGCGATTCATGAGGTGCCAATTTGTCTGGGGTAACATTAATACGTAAATACTGATAATAATTGCTCATTCATCAACACAAATATCAGTGGATTTTTTAGACAATGGAATTATCTTCACTTCTTGCCTGGTTTTATTCTTATGTTAAAAAAACTTTATTGCTTTTCTTTGTTCATCAGCAAATTCTAAATCTCGCTTATTATAATAATAAAGTAGAAAATCCTAGCTAGCAGTGTAACAAAATAAATAGTACTAAATTAAACTAATTGCTATAAACAGATTGATAATATTTGAAAAAACTACCTTCCATTTTTGTCAAACATGTTATTAAATAGATTTTGGCGTATGTTCTACATGTTGCTTTTTTTATTTTTTTGCCTCATAGTTTTTATAACCGATAAGTACTCATCTTTTGTTCTCATGGAAAGATAGGTAACTTTATTCATCAAGAAGATCTTGATGGAAACTATTGATGTGATTGAATGCATAACAATGTAATTTTCTTTTGCACTTTAAAATTCTGAGTTATTGCAATTTTTTATTGTGATGCATCATGGTTTAATTTTTCTTCTGACAATCTGTTCTTCATGTAGATTTTTGAAGATTTTATACATATGCATTGTATATATTTGTTACATATGCATGCACTTCTATGACTTTTTTTATTGAAAAAAAAGATTATTTCTTTTCTTCCTTCATCAGCAAATATACCATGTTTTCATCATTATAGGAAAACGCATCAGGTGCTGATCAATATTGATCAGATTTTTTGTCATATGGCATATCATGCTTTAATTTTGCCTCCGACAATCTTCAAATATATAAATTTATTTATACCATTTGTGATCCCAAAATGTTTGTGGAAAAAAGATGCAGCTTGATACAATTTTCACATATTTCTCTTTGGATTTTTTTAAAATTCAACGTTGATGCGATTTTACTTCTCATGGCATCATGACTTAACTTTGCTTCTGATTGTTCCTCAGTTAGTTTTATGAATATCATATAATATATACATACTGTCCATATATGATATATTTCAATGATCACTAATTATTTATCATTGTATTTTCTCATTTGTTTGTTCTTAGTGACTGAATAACAAATATTTTTAATCAAAATATTGCAAAAAATTATTGTTTAAAAATTAATTTTTTATCGACAAGGTTTAGTATTTCTCTCATTAGGTTCATAATTTTTTTTTACTTAGGACTTTTTAATCTGTTTTAGATGGTTTTTATTTATTTTGGTTCTTGTTAATTTAATTTTGAAATGATTTTGTCTCATGCTTCTGATAATCTGTTCCTCACATAGTTTCTTGGAGATCATATGCATATTTTATGTTATACTGTCTATATATGATATATATATTTTAATTATCACCATAGTTATTTATCATTGTATGTACTCATTCTTTTGCTCTTTGCAATCAAATTATAATTTCTAATAGAAATATTGCAAAAAAGTATTGTTTCAAGAATTAGTTTTTTAGCAATATGGTTTATTATTTGTTTCATTCAGTACTGTTGTTGGTTCTGGACTATTTCAACGGGGATCTGTTTTAGGTAGATTTTGATTTTAGTTCATATTAATTAAAAAAATTTAGTATTGAATTACATCTAATACTCTATATTAGATGTATTACAGAGATATTGGATAGTATTATATGATGTAGGTGCTATGCTAATTTAATTTTTTTCAGTTCAAGGCTTCCTAATATTTCTTATTTATGATAGCGTTTAGTGAATCAGTTTATTATCATTAATTTTTTCTTTCGGTTCATCTATTGCAGATTATTTCACCCATAGTTCCCATAGCAGAAACTCACTACTGCTATCACTTTTCTGTAATAATTTTCATTTATGCATTCATTCATATCTATTTACTCTTTAGCTTGCTAATTTTCTCTGAAATTGAAATATTTGTTTTTGTTAAATTATTATTTACTTTGAGCCAAATGGCAATTTGCTTAAAATTATTTCTAATGTGAACATTCATTTGAAAAAAAAAATATATTTTTAATTTTTGGTTATACTACTTTTTATACAGGGTTTTACCCTCCCTAAAAAAATTGTAATTCTATAATAGATGAAGTTATGTTTTTAAAACTTAACCCGTGCGAAGAAGGGGCATTTCAGCTAGTTTAACAAAAGTAAGAGTTAACTATAAATATATATTTATAATCATTTTTTTCTGATCAAGAATGTATCTAATAAAAATATTGTTTTAAATGTAAGAAAAAAAATTTTTTTTTAGTTATCAAATCATTTTTTAAAAAAAAATTAAAATCAAAAATGAGTATTAAGGATATGAATAAATTTTTTGATAAATAACATATGGAAACGAAAACATTTAATTAGTTACATATATTACTTCACAATTTTTTTACTTGAAAAGCTTAAGAACATCAGCGATAACTTTCATCACAAGATCTTGTAAGACAGAACCTTGCCTTTGGTATAAGTATTTGTTTTACGGTTTATTAAAGCGGGAAAACTAAATTATAGACTCCTTTAAAATCTACTTAGGTGTATATATTTTAAATAACGTTTAAAAACGTTAAAAACGTTAAAAATAAAGTTTCCTCCCCAGTTTCAAAAGGAATTTACAAACAAGCAAAACAAGATGTAGAAAAAAGTCTTTTATTTATGAACATTAAATACGATGCCATTTTACAATAATTGGTTTTAAAAATTATGTCCACTAAATGGCCTTCTCAAATGGTGACACATTGACGAAATCTTTCCCGTAAAGATCTGCAGAACATTGGCTCTGTTTTCATTTCGTCTGATGAGGCTCACTTCCAGTTGTCAGACACTGTGAATAAACAAAATTTACTCTACCGGGCAGCAGAAAACTCTCAAGTGTTCAAACAACGTCCTACAACCCTGCAAGCACAAAAGGAGGTAATCACCCAGACAGTGCCTGCCATTCCACCGGAAATTACTTCGTCAATGTGTCACCATTAGAGGACGCCATTTCGCGGACATAATTTTTAAAACCAATTAATGCAAAATGGCATCGAATTTGTTGTTCACAAATAAAAGACTTTTTTCTGTATCTTTTTTTTTGTTTGTTTGTAACTGTCTTTTGAAACTGGGGAGGTTTTTTTTGCCGGACCCTGTATACCGGGAAAGTCCGTTTAAAATTTAAAAATTCATGAAAAAGGAAGAATTGATGATAAAGAAGTGTGTTTTCCTAAAATGGGCTTAAAAGAAAGTTAAATTTCTTAAGCAACAAACAGAGTTTAAATTAAAAATGTCACCAGTCTACGAACCAAAATACAAAACAATAATACTTTCCAACCGTTTATTCTCTCAAAAACAATTGTTCACGATGACCTCCAAAACACTTTCCGACACAACAAAAGCGGCTCACAACGCTCGGTACAGCTAAATGCAGCGCATCGGAATGAATTGAGGAAACCTTACGATCTGAGTTTTGAGTCTGAATCTTTGAGTTGGATCAATTTTGACTGAGATAAACAGTATACAAGTAATTTCACATAGCCCTAGCACCAGAAGTCGAACGGAATGATTTTGGGTGAACATATAAGGATCTCATCTAAATGCCTAAAGGTGTGGGAGAATTGGAAGGGAGACTAGCCCTATTTCAAAACAATCTAATTTACACACAATAATAACCACCAGTCAAATTCTATAAATCAAGGATAAGGCATGCACCCAATTAATAAATAGGGACACAATTAACGAGGTACGCGAGATATGAGAAGACTTGAATGTTTAATTCACTTACTTAATTCAATAACTCTGACTTTATAACTATTTAATCTAGATTCAATCTCCAGTGATAGTTCGTCAACCTAAATAATTCAATTATCAAATACTAAATATCCACGATTTACATTCCATTTGATTAATAACTGCTCCACTAGCAATCCATCCTATCTCTACCACTCAAACCTGAAAGCCTAGACTATATATAATAGACCTAATTTACATATTCACGTTTTCTTCTTCGAGAAGGAGTTTTATAATTAAATTATTTTTTAAAGACCAGAAATTCCCCAGGGAAATGTTAGTTAAAAGAGCGCGGATAGAACCGTCACAAACGCAATGGCAATGCGACCTTGCAAAACTCGACCAACCACCGCCTTGACCAAACATAGTCAATAAGAATATTTTACTGGATTGGAATAGCATGGAAGTGCACCGCACACATTCTTCATAATTTTTGCAGGTAACACACCTTTTTGGTATAATGTGGGCATCAATTTGTCTCACAAAAGCGTGAGATAACACTCAGTGCTTTCACTGTGAACGTTCTTTAGTCCAATTTGGGACCATATTTTTCGAAGAAGACTTGTCCGAAAATAAAACATGTGGTGAAGCCACAACAGACTATCAACTTGGTGGGATGCAATAACTTCGTCGTGTATTCTACGTGGTCCACATACGAATGGTTTCCATCGCAATAAATTTGGTCTCTGCCACCAGGATCTTCCACTTCATGGACGACACTCCAAAAAGGCAGTTTCTTCGAACCGTGTGACAATCTTCTCTATTCTTGTACACGCGATACAAGACCATTCTTTTTTCAGTCCATGAACCGTACGAAGTCTTCGCAGCGTAACAGTTTGCTGCCTCTCCGTTTAAATATAACAACTTCACCATGAACACTGGGTCGGATTATAACATTGTAAAAGCGAATGTGAGAAATCCTTGTGTATCTTAGTCTTTTATTGCAAGATTAATTTTCATAATTCTGCTGAATCTCTGGGATGTCAGCGCCATCTAACCGAGATTTTTTTTAATCTAAAAATGTTTTTGCTGCTAAGAAAAATCCACTTTTATTGTGAGCCCTTTCTCAAAAACTGCACTTCTTTATCATTATTTATTCCTGTTTATGAATCTTTAGTTTAAACCCACGATACTCAACCTGCGGCCCACTGAGCCATTTTAAGTGGCCCGGTCAATGCCCATTGCACTGGAAAATTCACTTATTTAAGAACAATATATTAAAAATTTGGTGTCATGAAATCGTATATGAATTTCGCTTTTAGTTGTCAATGCCGTACGAGGGCGAATTGATATTCTTTTTCTATTTGTAACGGTTACGGTTAATAATAACAGACAACAGTGGAGAGGTGACAATTTTATGGGTGGAACTAGTTTTGAATTATCTTTCATAACTTGTAAGTGAAAAATATCCGAAGAAAATAGATCGTTTCAAGACGATTGGGAGGTTGACTGTTTTGTAGTGAAAAACAAACATGGATCACTAATTGTTTGGTTTGTTACGAAAGGGCTGTATTTAAAAAAAAATACCAATAAACAGGAATCATTCAATGACACTTTTCTTCGAAGATCTCTTTGAAGAAGTAATAAATAGGCTTTCTTGAATAATCTTTACAATAGCAAAAAGTGTTTTGTCAGTGGTAATGTCACAGAGGTAACAAAGGTACCTTATGAAGTTTGTTATATTATTGGTAATCATATGAAATCATTTACTGATCTTAAATTGTGAAAATGTGATACTTAAATGCTTCTAATTCAGTGTTCGTGATAAAAATAAAAAAATATTTTAAATTAAAATTTAAAAAGGGAAAACAGGATTTAAAATATATTTTGATCAGTTTTCCACATTTTAAACCCTCCCCCCCCCTTTAACCTCATTAGGTGACCTGCAGGAAATTACTAACATTATATATGCGGCACAGCAGAAAGAAGGTTTGAGTACCCCTGGTTTAAGCGATATTTTGGCTCACCATGTAGTTAGCCAATTTTATTTTCATAAGAATTTAATTGTAGAAAAATCTATCGTTCACACTTGTATGACTATTTGCACTTGGATTAGACAAATACTACAAAAGTCAAATGATTATTCCAGATGGCGCAATTCTTCCTAAAGTATTTCCGAAATCAGTATTTTCCTTTGGAAATGTTATCCCTCTTAAATTGGCAAGTAAACTACTAGTTTTCATTTTTTCGTAATGTATTAGAATTGTTGGAGATCCACCATATAACTGCGGAAGTTACCATGGAAATCAATTATTGATCATTCATCATATATAAACGGTTCTTATCTTTCACATATTTCGAAACATCCGGATAGGAAAAATGCACTCTGTGATTTTTCAATCTCAAACTATTCCGTATTAGTTAGATGATAAAATTCCACGTTTGATTAGTTATTTTCTTTTTCTATTATTATTTTATTTCTTTCTCTTTTGATTGGTATCTTTCTTTTGGTCTTACGAATACTTCTTTATTGCATACAGTTCCAAATTGAAGATTTTTGATGTTGCTGTTTTGTTAAATTTGTATTATTGGTAGTATTTTAAGAAAATCGGAAGATAACATGATGTATCTTTAAATATTTTTATCACAAAAACAAAATATACATTTGGTTTGGGCAAATTATCTAAATACCTGAAAAATTTATCTTTTTATGCGAAGACATGTCCGTAAAATTTCTATTATCTATTGAATAAAACCACCTGAGAAAGTTTTTGATTAGATATAAAGATTTTTAGTATTATTATTATCAATAATAAATTATTGGTTACATTTAATTAAACTATTTCCATATGTTGAAGTAATTTATACGATTTTAATCAAATGATTTGATTATTTATAGATGTATACTAATTCATTACTAATGCTTAAACATTTAGAAGTATACATAATGTATAAATGAGCATATGGGACTATAGGGATTTTTTTTTCTTAACCGCTTCCTTTTTTGAGATTTAGAAATTTATACTATTTAGAGAGATAACCATACGAAAGAAAGATCTTCATTATTACATATGATTCTTGTAATGATTTGAGCATATCAAACATTTTATGTAACTAATTCAGCCTTGCAGTAAATTGAGGTCTATTGACGATGAATCGCGTAAATTTAAGCCGTGAACAAGCGTCAAGAATGATACTACATCAAACACAACTTATTCTGCCAACTTCCACACCACACATCTTAAGTCGTTAAAATGCTAATGTGTAAGACTGTGATTCAATAGCTTCAGTTAAACAATGCTATACCATGACCCTTGGCTTGGTGGTAAATAGAAAAAGAAATGAATTAATTATATAAATTAAAACTCAGAAAAATACCGCCAAACTACAGAACAATTAATCAGAGGCCATTAGATCTATTAATCAGAGACTGTTAGATCAGTAAATACCCGAATTTAATTTTTAAATTCGACAAAAAAGTTCTACTTATTCCCTCAATTGATGGCACACAATATTCGAGAAAAAGATTATCTCACCATTTGTATCATTTGCATATGCTTAATTGATAGTTTGATTGACTGTTTACGAGTATTAGCCTCGCACTCGAAAGAAACACACGATATATTCTCGTAATTTTAAACCATGATCACAATTGAAAAGGATGGCACATGAGATAAAAAATTCTCTCTCCACCACATGACGTGAGGACTTTGAATTTCAGAGAATTTAACGTGCATCAGCCCCTCAGGAACTAAAGTGAGACGAATATTGCAAAAATATTTAGAATATTCTATATACTTTTGCATCAAGTTGAAAAGAATCTAATCGCGCGTTTTTCCTAATAATCCTCTCTGGGAATTACTTTCTTTAAATATTTTTTAATTGAAAACTTCCTCCCAAAGAAGAAGGCAAGATATATGTAAATTATGTCGTGTATTTAAGTATTAGTCTTCTGGTTCGAGAAAGAGAGAGATTAAAAGCTAAAGGATATCGGGGACGATTAACGTAAGATAACGTAAAGCTAGACGAGAGCGTAGATTATTTAATTAATATTAAGCTTGATGATTTGTTTAATTAGTTGTTTAATTGGATTTGGTCGGTGGATTAGATTTGTTTAGAAATTATCTTTAAATGTAAAAAGGTGTATTGTCTGGACGGCTAAGTGTAAGTGATCCGATTTATTATTATATCTCCTATTATCTCGTCTACTTCGCTATTGCTCCCATATTTATCTATTGGAGTATTTCTTAACTTGGGTCGTTGAATTTGTGTCTCTGTTGAGAATTGTAAATAAATTGTGTTGTTTTTTGACTATGAATATTTTCCTTTTAACTCTCGTACACTAATGGCTGGGGAAACCCGACCATTATTACAACGTCACTCCATCTTAGACTGAGAGGGAAAATTATATAAACGCCGCCCTTTATAGCAATACGAAAGCTATTGGAGACGGACCTCGCAATCCTCAACTTCAGTCAAGTTACGAGAGTGACACCTGAGCTAGCACCCAATTCTTCTAAGTATCACACCACCCCACACCAACGGAAGAACATTCAGCCTAGACAGATATAACGTACATCGATCCCTCTATAAGACCCTCTATAAGATTAAGTGTCACCGGAACTCGAACCCGCGACACTCAATCTTAGAAGTCAAATTTGTTGTATCTTAAAGTAAACTTAGTCGTGATTAGAGAATGGTTAAAAGTGTTTCAAAGTTGTTTTCAAACAACTGCTACTGGATGATCAGTACAAACTGGTTGAGCTATTTTTTAATTTTAATATTTTATCACTTAATTTCAAATAACGATTAATTGATACCAGTTATACTAATTATTAATAATAGGAGTGTTGCTCTGCATTTGGTAATTTTTGGGTGTGAAGAAAACTGCAAAATCAAGGAATTATTCAACCTGAAACATACAAAATATTTTCAGATGTGTTCTCTTGTCACATATGGATGAATGCATTTATATTAATTTACAAATTACTGTACAGAAAACACTCGTGTACAGTAACAACATATTGTCTATCGCCAGCTGGACTTCATTAGAATGAAAACTAGATAACTAAAACAAAAGATGTGAACTACTCCAAATATATGAAAATCCAAGCCGATATCATTAGTATCATATTTGATGGATTTATTTCATACAAAAAGAAGTATTTTTTCAGAGCAAACGAAATTGAAATTCAGGACGAAGAGTGTTAAGAGTATCAGCTATTCCCTTCTTCCTGAAGGAAGACTTAATTATAATCTGTTGTGATTAATAGTCCGTCAAATCTCGGAAATCAGGAGCACAGCAACCGTGAATTATGGAAACCCGTAAGTTTAATGGAATGCTAAGTAAAATATGGAACCTACAAAAGTGAAAAATGGGAAATTTATTCCATTTAGTTGATGTAAAGAAATATATTTGCTCGATCAGTAAAAACTCAGCTCTCCATGTTATAATGTAGTATTTTGCATTGGTGAAATGGAAAAATACATTTATTTTTATTCGAACCTGATCATTGACAAGTGAAAATTAAGATAACAATGCGATATGAAGCATTGTTTAGAATTTTATTCGCACAAAAGTAGAAAAGCAATTGTTTCAAATATTTATTTCATTCCACCCATTTAACAGTGATAATTCTATTAAAATGAATTCATTTAAAATTGATTTAAAGAACATGTTGTAAAGGAATATAAGCTAAAGAAAAGGAGTTAACAAGATAAATTAGTACTTACTAATTACTTTGAATATTCAGTAGAAATTTTGTAATAAACTTCTTCATATCATAAGCAAATCTTTATTCTTTAGAAACTGATTTCTTTTTCAAATAAAGAAAAACAATCATAGATAAAGCTTTGTGATTGCAACTAGTATCTACTACTTTATTAAGATATTTCAGTAATCTTTTGTGTAGTAATAATTTCAATTATATGTAAAAAAAGATATTTTTTTCCTTCTCCTTTTTGTTAGTAAATATATTACTACATTGCAGTTTATTATGTTGTGTTTCAGGTTAGCAGTGAAGAAGTTTCACTTTGAGATCCGTAAACTAATAACAGAATATAACTGAAATTAACTAATGAATCTTTGAACATTAATCTAACTTAAGTTAAATTTTTAAAACATTCTTATCAATATCAATTAAATTACTGATATTGATGTTAATAAACAGAAATATTTTACCTCATTATATAACATTATTTATCCTTAAACAAGTAATATAAAAAAAAAAATTTTTAGTTCAATTTCTACTTTGAATGGATTAATAAAAAGTATTTAATAAACAAGAAACATTTGAACAAGATATAGATATATATAAATTAAAAGTAAAAAAAACTTTTTTAAGCACAAGCTTTTATTTAAATGCTCTAAAAAGAATAAAATAAACTTTTCCTTCAAAACTTATTTTACTGTCAACTTTATAACGTCATTATACAATATATATGATATAAAAGCTTGTCGCGAGATTTTAAGTACATCGTATTCACTTAGTTTAAATTTTTAAAAATTAAAATCATTGAGGTCAAGTTATTTATTTTACTTGTTTATCTACACAGGTAAAATCTCGCGACAAGCTTTTATATCATATAAATTGTATAATGACGTTATAAGTTGACAGTAAAATAAGTTTTGAAGGAAAAGTTTATTTTATTCTTTTTAGAGCATTTAAATAAAAGCTTGTGCTTTAAAAAAGTTTTTTTACTTTTAATTTATTTTTTACTTTTTAGTTATCGCTGGACAGGTTTCTCAGCCTGTTCAACTCATTCAACGCTGGTTCACCATCCCTGATTTAGCTGAATCAATTCTCGCAAAAAGGGTATTAGACGAAAACACAATTTTTTTTAAATCCGTATTTTTTCAATCTTCGTGCAGATCTTGGGTAATATTGTTCTACACACGAAAAAAAGGTTTCGTGAAATTATCTTAATAAATGACGAAGTTATTAAATGTTTAATTAAAATTTGATTATTTTTTGAAAAATCTTAAAGAATATATTATTTATTTGAAATATTTTGAAGGTAAGGGATATATTTCTCTAACATATTAGAAGAAAAATCTAGTTATTTATTAAAAAAATTCAAAAAAGCATTTAAATATTTGTATTAATCAATAAAATGCTTAAAATTCAAAACGCATGTTGTAATCAAAAATGAAAGTTTTCTCAACTAATGATAATATTTGCTGGACATTGGATATCTTCTACGTAAGAATCTATTTTTTTAATTGCTCAGGTCATCTTTAGAAACTTGATTTTGAAAAAATAATTAACCATCGTATTATTTTTATACAGTCAACCTCCATGTAACGAACCTCTATTTTGTTGGAATTTCTCTATTTTAAGAACTTTTTCCTGGACCCAAGCACATATTACTCTTTCTTCGTAAAATAACTCCAAATAGCGAAGTGCATTTCCTATTTAACGAAATTTTTCTTCTCAGATTCGATTTTTTTCTCTCCTTATTTTTAAAATCTCTTATTTGCAAATTATTCTCTTTTGGCACATTTTATGGATATCAATAACCATGAGCTGGTTTTACAATGTACCTAACTCATCTAGAGAAACAAAATTGCCGTAATTTTTCAAATAAAATTAACAGATACTATTTGTAATTAAATTTAAGGACACATGTCGTAGTGTGTGTTTAGATTACTGTGATAAAAATGAGGTATATTTAAATTACTTGTAGGCTTAAAATTAGAAAATTTCTTTAAAAAAATTCATTTATTTTAATATAAAATTATTTTTTAATTGAAAATACATTGCATTTCTGGATAATATTTTTCTCTTATTGTTTTCCTAGCGGATTCCTTTTTGATGGGTAAGATATATAAAAAAATGATCCTTCCAATTCTGTAATTATTTTTTGTCTGAGTTTCATAGATTAAAGTTAGATAAATTTTTTAAAGAATTTCTACAATACTCCATCTCAGTTTAACTTGGCAGCGTTGAGAAAGGTATACAATGTACCAATCTACTTGAAAAATAGCTCGACTTTTTTGTTTTGAATTTAAATCCAAGAAAATAGATAGAAATTTGTAAAAAAATTGCATACGTTGCAGAAATTAGATTATTTTACGTTGTAGAAATGTAATTATTTTTTAGACAAAGTTAATAAATACAGAAATAGCGAACGTTATGAAATTTTATTTGGCTGAAAACCGATTTTCGACGCCAACTTTTGTCATTGTTGTAAAAATAACATTATTACAACAATGCAGATATATCAATTGGCGCCCAAAACTAATTAATGTTTTTAATTAATAATCTTTTTAATTAATTGCAATATCGGAATATAAATGTCAAAACATGCATTGTCATCCAAACTAAACGTGTATACAAAATTTCAGCTCAAAGTGAAGATATCAGCTTGAAAATTGAGTTGCAAGATTCCACCCGAACAAATTACATACA